>JAEQML010050870.1:0-46748 GCA_016904865.1 Pissodes strobi
TATTGCCCAAAATTACAATTACACAGTCTGATACAGAAGCTATAACATGAAATGCCCGTAATCACTTATTTAAGTGGATATTGCTGTCATATTGTTTTAAAAAAATTAAGTTTTGAATTTTGCAAAGAAAATTTAACTTTAAATGAACCTTGTGTTGTAGAAGATTCTTACAATTTAATTAATTCCTTAAGTCGTGGGGCTCTTTTATATCCTCGTGAGCAAGTAGTGGACGTAGTTTCAACAGCCTATATTATATTTAAAAAGTGATTAATGAGTACGAAGACACATTTTTAGATATTTACAGTAAAAAGTCTTTTCTTTGTGAGCTGTTGTTAAACTATCTAAATCAAAACAGCATTTTGACTCCTTTTGAAAATTGTAAAAATCACCTAAAAATTGATGTTTCAAAAAATTTTCTTAGCAGCTTTTCAAATACACTTAATTATTGTTCTAAACATAATCATAATCTTTTGGGGAAAAAGAAAAAAAAGGAAACTGGAGACTTTTAATAAATAAATATTAGACCCCAATAATATACCGAGTAATATACCCAATCTAACACAAAAAAGTAAAATCTGAAACCTGTATAATGCTTTCATGTTTTATCATAAATATTTGAATATTGTAAGGTTCTTTCGATGGAGAAAACCGAGGAGAAAACACACTATCAAATTTGACATTACTATTACCTATTACGACACCTTTATACCTATAGTGACATTTTACCACCTATCTATTAAATAGATTGGTGGTATCTAGTTTCAGTTTATCAAAATAAATTCTATTTTGATAAACTGGATATTCAAAGGTTTTTGCTTTGAAATTTCGTTTTTCTTTAACACAAGTCGTCTATGGGCTGAGTTCATGACTCGCAGCCTTGTTTTAACCGGGAGCCCTTAAATCTTATTTATGTATGCAGAAAAAGGTAAGTAAACTGCAATCAGTCATAATAGTCGTGCTTAAAGTAATATCAGCTTGTAGGGCGTATTGTATTAGCTCAAAATGACGTTTCAAACTACATATAAAAAAAGTTAAATTTACAAAAAAAAAAAACAAGTTTTTGTTATATTTTTTCGAGATTTTTGCATCTAAAATGTCTACTTAACTGTGAAATTTTAAAATAAATTGCACATTTCAATATACGCCTGTAAATAAGTTATGACCACTTTGGATCATCGTCACGCGTAAGCCGTCAGGCCTAGTTGTAGGAGGTAATGGTTTTACGGCCTAACCCGCACTAGCCCATGCGGCATTTGTTAAAACAAGAAAACTACTGGACCACGCCGATTCAGGCAAGTTTATTATTTCTTCTTAAATCTCATCGGGAACTGGCAGAAATATATTGAATGTGGGATTAGCTTGGCAACATCGGGGTAGGTTTCTGAAGGCAATCTATCAATATGATACGCATATTGTGGAACTTAAATAAACCTTGAAGTTTCCCGATGCACGAAACTCCAACCACTTTTATTTTAAGGTAATTATGTAGGTATACATACTCCATAAAGTAACGTAGATTATCAGTTCAAATAATGTTGAGAATCGTTACGCTTTATTAAAACGTAAATGTATTTCAATTACAATGAGGAATTCAATACAACCGAATACCATCGTCTTACAAGACTGGTACTAGAGCCCGAAGGGCCGCAAACACCTTCATAAAAGACGAATGTAGAGAATCATGGGCAGTGAAGATAGTTTAGTTTATAGAGATATTACTAATTTAATTTCCGGTGATGTACATTTTGAATTTAAACCTCGTGTGATGGCTGCATAAACAAAAGGTGTTTTATGAAGTCATCCATCAGCTTTAGGTTCAAAATCTACCTAACCAGGGGTGAATTAATCACCAAGAATGTTAAAGGTCGACTCCTTGATATCGTGAAAAGTTCCATCCTCCGATAGAGTATTTCTTGTTATCTGATAACCAGTTTATCAAAGTGGATAACTTTAGCTTCTTGGTGACGAGCATGCAGAGGGTGATCAAAGGATATCTAACTTTAGGTTCTGTGTACCGGAGTTTAAAATGTAAAAGACCAGTTGTCCTAGGATGATTTAAATTTGAGACTTCTTCTTCTTCTTTCTCTTTTCTTAAGACTTAGTCTTGTTTCTTCTACTATTCCAGCTTTCTTGCCATCTCTTGGGAGGTCGGCCGGGCGGTCTCCTTGAATTTGGTTTTCCATCCTTTGCCCATTTTGCCCATCGATCTTCCCTCATTCTGTCGACATGGTCTCTCCAATATCGTCGTCTCGATCTCGTGAATCGTACTATGTCTTGAATTTTTAGGTATTTTCTTATAACTGCGCTCCTTATTTGGTCTCTTAAGCTTAAACCTTTAATAGTTCTCAATGTTTTCATCTCTGCTGCCCTCATCATGTTCTTCGTTTTCGTTGTGTCCACTCGAGTTTCCACTGCATATGTAAGTATAGATCTTACGACTGTTTTGTATATGCGGACTTTACTATCGGTGGACATATATTTGTTTTTCCATATGAGGTCCCTCAGATATCCAGATATTCTTGAGGCTTTATTTACTTGGGTTCGTACCTCTTGTTGTAAGCTTTTGGAGCTTGTGATCTCAACTCCCAAGTATATACATTGCATACACTGGTGAATGGGGTTGTCGTATACAGCTAATTTACATCTTGTAGGCTCCTTTGCTATGACCATTGATTCTGTTTTTCCTACAGATATCTGCATGTTAAGGTTTTCGGCTGTTGTTTGGAACCGATATAGCAATCGCTGTAGGTCGTCTTTGTTATCGGCTATCAAGATTGCGTCATCAGCATAGCATAATATCTTTATTGATATTTGTCCCATCCTGTATCCTCCAGAGACTTCTTTTACGCTATTTATTATCTTATCCATAATTAAATTAAACAAGATTGGGCTCAGACTGTCACCTTGGCGAATTCCTGTTAGTATTGGAGCTTGTTCGGTAAAGCCATGTGATGTTTTGATTTGTGTTTTGTTGTTTTTATTGATCTCTTTAATTACGTTAATGTATTTTGCGGGTGTCCTGTGTTCCCGAAGTATATCAATGATGTCGGCTATTTGAACTCTATCAAATGCTTTCTTGAGATCGACAAAGCAAAGGAACAGAGGTTTTTGATATTCAATGGATTTTTCAATCATTTGCCTGAGGATGAAAATTGCGTCTATTGTCGACCTATTCGGTCTGAAGCCTTGTTGTTCTTCGCTTATTTCTATCCTATTTATTATTTTTTTTGTAATGATTTTGGTCAACAGCTTACTTATGCTGGTTAGCAAAGATATCATTCTATAAATTTCTGGATCATTTTTGTTTCCCTTTTTATAGATTGGAATAATTGTGATGCTGTTTTTCCAATCATTCCTGCTTCATGCCAATCATGCTTTTTGGGTCGATAATTTTTTGAAATAATAGTGTGATCGTTGTTTCTAATTCAGGTCCTCCGTACTTAAGCATTTCGTTAACAATTCGATCAGGGCCAGGGGCCTTTCTGTTTTTCAACTTTGCTAGTGCCTTATGTACTTCTTCGTGTATTATGTTATCTTCTTCTAAAAGTTCTTCTATATAGGTATTGTCTGAGTAATTTTCGTTATCACTTGCTCGTAGTCCGTATAGATCCCTTACGTACATCATTTTTCTGGTGTAATGATGTTTACTTGTACTTCTTCGTTGACTGTTCTTTTTCTGTTTCTTAGTGTATTCCAAATTTTCCTCTGTCCTCCATATAGGTCATGTTCCATTTCGGCAGAGAATTTTTCCCAATATGTCTTCTTTATTTCTTTTATGGCATCATTCACTCTGTTTCTAGTCACTTTGTATTTTTCGTATTCTTCTGTTGTTCTTCTGTTTTTATATTTGATGTACGCTTCTTTTTTTTGCATTGCTAAAATTTTTACTTCGTCTGTAAACCATTATTTTCTGTTTTTCTTTCCATTTGTGTTCACTTTTCTTATTACGAGTGCTTCTGTGGCACTTTGTATTATGTTCGTTTTAATCCTGTCCCACATTTGTTCAGCATCTTCTTCTACTATAGGGTTGGAGGCCATTTTTTCGTTTAATCTACTCTGGTATAATGTTTTTGTTGAGCTGTCGTTTAAGGACTCCACGTTGAATTTCTCAATATATAGTGGTGGTTTCTTCTTTTGGGAGTTGGCTTTGGAGCGATATTTGCATAGCACTACTCCGTGCTCTGTGCCAACATTTGCTGACGTAAGTATTCGCACGTCCAGTATTTGACTCGGATGTATTGTTCTATTGGTAATAATATAGTCGATAATTGAGTTTTGGTCTCTTGTGTTACCAAAGGTATATTTTTGTTGGTTTTTGTGTCTATAAAATGTATTATTAATTCGCAATTCGTTTTGCGCGCATAGTGTTATTAACATTTCTCCATTGTTGTTGATAACATATTCGTTAAATCTTTGCATTACACCTGGCAGAACTGTATTACCAATCCTGGAGTTGAAATCTCCCATTATAAAGATCTTCGATTTTTGAGGTATCTCATTTATTACTTGCTGCAGTTCTTCGAAAAATGCAGTTCGCTCTTCTTTCGACTTGTTTATATCTGGTGTATATATGCTTATGAAGTACGTTTTCGTTGTTTCGGCTCTGAGGGAAACGTACATGATATTACTGTTTATGTACTGCATTTCATCGATATAGTTTTCAAATTTATCATGTATTAGCATCCATACTCCAGCTTGTGCTCTTTGGTTTTTCTCTCTTCCGCTATAGAACAGTTTATAGTTTTGGTATCTTATGTTGCCTTTCCCCTTCTTTTTCAGTTCCGATAGTGCACATATGTTCGTTTATTTCCATTATAACCTCTTGGTCCCTGCTGTTCCATGATGTTATATTTCAACTTCCAATTCGTATTTTTTGCGATTTCAATAGTCGTTTTTTTCTTTTGTCTCGCCGTGTCGTCCGGTTTCCGAGGCTCTATTAGTAGTACTTTGACCATTGAATTTTTTTTACGGTGGGTAGGCTGCTAACCTTGCCCACCAACTCTCCTCATTTCTCCGGGCTTGAGACTTGTGGAGATTAATTTTGATTGTTTATTAAAATCATTGAATATGAAGAGGAGCGCAACCAGATATGCTACGAAACTTGTTTCTCAGGGAGCGCAGTGGGGTTTAGAAAGGCGTATTTCCAGATAAATGGGAGCACCGATTTGTCTATCCCATATTTGTCTATCCCATATTTAAAGCCGGGAAGATCGGGACCAATAAGTCAGTTTGTATACAGTTTGGATTCGTTGTTATAGATAATTATGTTCTATATTTTTGTGTGAAATTCAACTTTTTGTTACAAATTATTACCTTTTATTCCACTAGTATCTTACACCAGAAATAGAAAAGAACTGCAAAAGTCTGGATAGGACCTCGTCTGTCCTGGCCCCAGGGTGTAAATTTTCACATCTTCGGTGAGAATTAGAAAACGTTATTCTCTCACGGTATATTTGCAGACACATCCAGATAGGTTTGGATCAAACATCTAAAGAACTTTTAAGTGTCAATAAAGTGAACCTAACAAAGCTGAAAAACCTAACAAAAACCTTACGTTTCGAGGAACAAATCTGCATTTGAAAACTTGACAAAGTGCACGAAATTTTAAGGTTTTTCATTCCAAAATTCTAATTGAATTACTAATCATTTTCAGTTTTACATTTCTCGTTCTTGACAACGGGGATTTTGTTCCTTTAAACGTCAAGTCTTTTCAGGTTTTTCAGCTTCATTTGGGGGACTTAATTAACACAAATTCCTAGGTAAAAATGATTAGTAATAAAATTGCGAGTAAAGCTTTTTAAGGTTTTCAACTTGGTTAGGGTCACTGAATTGTTCGCCAGATGTTTGACCCAAATATATCTGCAGTGTCTGCAGATACACCGTGAAAGAGTAATGTTTTCTAATTCTCACCGAATAGGTCCAATCCTTACTTTATGCTTATGAAGAATAAAGGGTAATAATTTGTAACAAAAAAAATAGTTGGTTGTCCTCATATTTGCAAGACATAACCTTTTAAGTGAAATTGGATGGGTTCTTTCTTCTAGGTTTAGAGTGGTTTCGAATGGACCGCAAGGGTACATTTGGAATTTAAACACGATTTTTAGCACCAATTAATTGCTTTTGGCTAACTATTTGAACATATTTAGGTGCATAAAGTCAATTTTGGACTAATTGTTGCAGAGAGACGTGGATAGCTTAATTAGATCATCTACTGCCTCTCTTAATAATCCCTACCTATTTCGATTCCGGGCGTCTCGGGTCCAGTTTATCGAGATTCGTTTTATATCATCGGTCAGTCAAGTTGGTGGACGCGCTCTACTTCCGAACGCATGTTGCCTGGGTTATCACTCAAGTACTTTGGTCAATCTATCGAGCATCCTTGCCATGTGCCTGGCCCAATTCCATTTTAGGAAGGTCGTTTGCTCTATTACATATTGAGTAAGCCTGGTTGTTGGTTGTTGGAGATATCTCTTCATTTGGGTCTCTATATCCCAACTATATTCCTAGCATGGAGCGTTCCATGTCCCCTTGGGCTACTCTTAATTTGTTGGCCGATCTTTGTGTTAAGGTTAAAAATTCTGAGCCATAAGTCAAAACAGGTAAACTACTCTAGTCGGACTCTAGGTTTGAGTCATATGAGTATTTCAGACTTACAAACATGCTTGAACTTTCCCAGGTCAATGCAATTTTTCGTTCTGTTCCACATGTCTTATCCCTACCGATGTAAATTTTATAGCCTAGATATACTTGCAAGAAATAACTTGGGAGATTTATTTTCTTCTACCAATATATTTTAGCTAGGGATTAGATATCAATTTGTCCTAAATTGGGTTGGAGATGTTAATTTAAAGTTGTTCTGCAGGTAGGGACAGGGAAGAGGATCTTGGCCTACGTGACGGGTTGGCGTTGCGAACACATTTTGGGAAGGGTTGGAGATTTTGTTTAAATACATATGTCATTTGCAGGGGAGTCGATGAGACAAAAACATATTAGATTTTAGCGCCAATATAACGAATATCTGACCTAACAATTTGCGCGGCTTTTCTAGCAGACCAATTAGAGTGTAAAATGGAAATTTTCATGAGTAACTGCAATGCATAAATTTATTGTTTATCTGGAATAAATGTATTTCGGTTTTAATGATGACTAAATCATAATAAGAATATATAGCGTGTTATCAGAAATTTATGCCGGGAAAAACGACACGTTAATCCAGTTGTTGAGGTGTTTCTCCAACACTTAGCAAGATGTCTGGAGAACCATGCGATTTCAGTTCTGTAAATATTTATTAAATTGATATTTTAATATAAGTTGAATGTGTATACCTATATTAATTTTAGTGTAATCCTGGTGGCTGCCTTATGGAGCTCACTATACAATTAGCAATAATCATGATCGGCAAGCAAGCCGTGAACAGTGTAATGGAAATGCTAATTCCCCTTTGCTATAAAATGTACAAAACCTTTGTAATTACGAAAAGAATAGAAGATGCTGATATTGAAAAAGAGCTTATCGGTTGTAACCAATGGACTGCGGACTATAATTTGTCCAACTTTGAATCTCATAGTTTGTTCTCAGAATATTTAGAAATGGGTAAGTTTGTCAACTTTTTTGCTTTTAAATAATGAGTCAAATAGGTTAGCTTACGATAAATAGCAGAAACTAACATATTCTTTAAGCTTTTTAGTTTTTAATCGATAGATCTAGTTATTTAATTATAACTTTTATAATAATTTTTTGTAAGCGGTGAAGCGTCTGCAGGAAAATATCGATATTTTAGAGAAAATGTAGTCCGTGTCAAGTATTCTTCAGCTTGTAGGAAAAGATACTGAACAAATCAAGATTAAATAGAGAGTGATTGATATTACAAGGTTTCTATTATATTTTATACCACACCTGGATAGGTACTACTGGGGCTACAAAAAATTTTTCAAAGCCTCCTGGATGATAGTGGAAAAACTCAAACCATGTTTTTTTCTTAATTTTTGACTCACCCTGTGTTCTAATAAAGTAATACACTCTATATGCAAGACGCTTCTTTTACGATTTTTTTTTATTTGTTGATTTATCTCTAAAATTGTCCGAACTACTATTTTTTTTAAGAAACCTTGCAAATTACCAACTTTCTGAATTTATCGAGAAAAACTTTTCTAGTGAAATAAACTGATACGACTTTTAGAAAGATTTTTTTTTAACACAAAATTATAAACAGAGAAAACTGCTTAATACCGTGTATTGCCTTCCGTAGCAAATCTAAGAGCGTGTAATCTACGCGCCATACTGAAAATTAGGTTTCTTATCGTTTCCACTGGTATACGATCCCATTCTTCCACTAAGTGAAATATTTAATAACCGAATGTGATCGTTTTAATGGTGGGTCGGCTATGGTCTGAGGAAGTACTTCAATGAATGGAAAGACACCCCTTCATGTTTTTCCGGTGAGACGATCGATGACAGCTCAAATCTACATTGACATTTTGCGTCAATATGTCTTATCTCATACAGAGTTAGTTAGCAATTATTTTATATAATGCAGGATAATGACTGACCACACACTGCAGCAATAGTGCGAAACTTCCTAGAAGCTACGGGTATCACCACATTACAGTGGCCTGCGAGAAGCCTCGATATTAACCCTATAGAACATGTGTGGGGTGAATTAGAGAAAAAAGTACGTTCTCGCGAGAGGCCTCCAGAAAGTCTCGCAGAAATGGCAGATGCGTTAGTGGAAGAATGGGTATGCCGCGTGGATTACAACAAAGAGTTGCTAGGGAAGGCAATATACGGTATTAAGCAGTTACCTCAGTTTATTTCACTAGAAAACTTTTTCTCGATAAATTCAGAAAGTTGGTAATTTGCAAGGTTTCTGCAAAAAAAAACAGTAAGTCGCACAATTTTGGCGATAAATCAATAAATAAAAAAACAAAATGCTCGTAAAAGAAGCGTCTTTCATATAGAGTGTAGGTAAGCACTTTCTATACCATTACTTGATTAGCACTCAGGGTGAGTCAAAAATTAAGAAAAAAACATGGTTTGAGTTTTTCCACTACCATCCAGGAGGCTTTGAAAAAAATTCCACCTCTTTAATTTTTTTTGAAAGACAAAGCAATTACCTACCAGCGAATAAAAAAATTATAAACATCCGTCCATTCGTTCAGAAATGACAAAGCTTGAAAGTGGCAACCAAAATTAGGTGCGACACTTTTTTTTTGAACTGAGTGTACAGGGTGTCCCATTTCCGATGATATTACGGGGTATCTCACTTACGAGTAAAGATGGAGAGTTGCGGTTTTCGCAGTACTGTGCTACTTTTTTGTGAAAAGAACGATGCCGATGCTATAAACAAAATTTTCATAGCCCGCTTCGTTTCTGAGATACAGGGCGAAATTGTAAATAATGCATTTTGGGACCCCCCTCGTATCTCCGTTATCCTTTAACATATCACAAAGCTAAAAACTTGCTCTTATAAACTTTTTTATGTAGAATCCAGTGGCGTAGTCAGATTTTTGCTATCAGCTGTCAATTTTTAGCTATAAATCAAACTTATATTTTTTTAAATGCAACACCCTGTATATTTTTCTTTCATTTGAATGGAAATTTTATAAGCTTTACAGAAATATATAATACATGATGTGTATTTTAAGTAATAAGCCTAAAATTCATAATTTCACAAAATGTATCTAATGTATACGACACTCTTGATGAGTATAGTATAAGTATTATCTTTTAAACAACGGTATAAGTATTAGTAGGCAGAGATTATTAGAGCAATGGAATGATCATTTTTTATTGGCAAGACGTGTCACTTACAAAATTTATATTTTCTGTGTAATATTGTATTTTTTGCGATGGCTGAAAATGAAAATTATCAATATTTTGAAAAATATGACATGTTAGTCTGCTTTATACAGAGCAATAAAAACTCCCGTAAACTCCCGCTTGTTTGAATATTTATTTACCTTTTGACTTATTTGAGTTAATTTTTTAGTTAAGTATCATTTTAATTTATGGATATCCCGAAAGAAGACAACCTGGTCATTTAATGTTTTCTGGAATAAAGAGAACATGGAACGTTTATCTGGCCTCTACCAAAAACGTATAATAAGGAGAATCGAGATAAGGACGGAGGCAACGTTCCTTGTTCTACCAATTTTTTTCTTTATTCCGGAAAACATTAAAATACCAGGATGCCTTCTTTCGGGATATCTATAAATTAAAATGATACTTAAAAAATAAACCCAAATCAGTCAAAAGGTAAATAAATATTCAAACAAACTTAGTGAAATATAGGTGAGAAGCTTCATTGCTCTGTATAAAGCAGACTAATATGTCATATTTTTCAAAATATTGATAATTTTTATTTTCAGCCATCACAAAAAATACAATATTACACAGAAAATATAAATTTTGCAACTGACAGGTCTTGCCAATAAAAAAATACCATTCCATTGTTCTAATAATATGAATTTTAGGCTTATTATTTAAAATACATATCATCATGTATTATATATTTTTATAAAGCTTATAAAATTTCCATTCAAACGAAAGAAAAATATACAGGATGTTCCATTAAAAAAAATACAAGAGTGTCGTATCGAGACACATTTTGTGAAATTATGAATTTTAGGCTTATTATTTAAAATACATATAATGTATTATATATTTTTATAAAGCTTATAAAATTTCCAATCAAACGAAAGAAAATATACCGGGTGTTCCATTTAAAAAAATACAATTTTGATTTATAGCTAAAAGTTGACAGCTCACAGCAAAAATCTGATCATGCCACTGTATAAATGCATTTTTTTAGCTTTGCGATATGTTATAGGATAATGGAGATACGAGGAGGGTCCCAAAATGCATTATTTTCAAGTTCGCGCTGTATCGCAGAAACGAAGCGGTCTATGAAAATTTTGTTTAGACCATCGTTCTTTTCACAAAAAAGTAGCATAGTACTGCGAAAACCGCATCTCTCTATCTTTACTCGTAAGTGAGATACCCCGTAATATCATCCAAAATGGGACACCCTGTACAGGGTTATTCATTTTAAAGTAAAAATGGTCTTTTGTTTTAACTTCCCTGTATTTTTGTAAAAAACGAAAATAGCCGTTTGAGGTATTTTTTTCCGTAGAATTCAAAAATCTCACCAAAAAAACATTTGAATTAAAAACAAAAGACTTACAGCGTGTTTGTCATGTTTTTTAAATGGAATACCCTATATATTTTTATACCAATGGATATAGCTCTTTACAAGGAATTCACTGATATAGGGGTTGCTGGGTTTATTTCCAGCGGTTTTCTTACAATTAATTAAAAACAGTCCCGTAAGAACATCATTTTTAAAGGATAGTTTTACCTGAAAAAGCTAGATAGGTATCATAGGTGTTTATTTGTCAAAGTCAAACATCAAAAAACAACATCTTAAAACCTTAATTATTAATTATTAACATAAAATCCAAAGTAAAACGTAAAAGTAACAACACATCTAACTATTTGACAACGATAAAAATAATGTTAATAATTTAAATGTTCTTTATGGCCTCCATTATTTTCGAAACATGATCGGTATCCCCTCCTTAACCTTTCTAAACTCGTCAATATTATTTGGGGTTCTTGGTTAAGACGATCGATTTCATTTACAATTTTTCCTCTAATTTCTTCCGTGTTTGGCCCCATAGAAAGGTGTCCAAAATTGTAATATCGGGGCTATTAGGTGGCCATCTAATAGTTCCATAACGTCCAATCCACTCATTGGTTACAGGGTTAAGAAATTGCAAAACTTGGCGAGCAGCAAGGGGCGGCGCCCCATCTTGTTGCCAAATTATATTGCGATAAGTTTCGAGTGGCAATTCTTCTAAAATTTTCTCAATATCGTTTTCAAGAAGATCGAGATATCTTCCGCCAGTTAAGGATCCTTCGTAGAATATTGGCCCGACAATTCTGTTGTTAAATATACCACACCAGACATTAAGAGAAGACCTTCCTTGGTATTTAATAGCTTGAAATTTCCTGGGATTTTCTGCTGCCCAATAATGCGTATTGTGTCGGTTAAACATGCCCTATGTAGTAAATGTGGCTTCATCCGTCCAAAGGATTCTTTGAAATAGTGTAGGATCATTATCTTGTTCTCGGATTAAAATTTGAGAAACAAATTGGAAGCGCAGTTGCTTTTGTTCAAGTGTTAAATGCTGCACTGGAAGGATGCGATATGGAGCATACTTAAAATATTTCAATTTTCTCTGAATAGTGACAAAGGTTACTCTTCTTCTTGCAGGACCATACCGTAAGTCTCGGACTGCATCAGGAATCGAATTCATGGGATTCCGGGTAAAATAATTTAGAATAGCTCGATCCCGGTTCCTTTTCCTTACTTTAGTCCTTTTTCTAATATGTAACGATTCTTCAAATAAGGTTTTAAGATTTAAAATTATTTTCACCGTTATATTTCGGAGAAATATGCAATGTATCTTCGTCGAGTTTCGCTGGCATTTTCTCCACTTTTGTAAAATAAAGTTATAATTTGAAGCCGCTCCTCTGAAAAAAACCTCATTATAAAACTTTGCAAGTATAATACATCCAAAAGTAAAATGTTTGACTTTGACAAATAAACACCTATGATACCTATCTAGCTTTTTCAGGTAAAACTATCCTTTAAAAATGATGTTCTTACGGGACTGTTTTTAATTAATTGTAAGAAAACCGCTGGAAATAAACCCAGCAACCCCTATATTAGTGAATTCTTTGTAAAGAGCTCTACCATTGGTATAAAAATATATAGGGTATTCCATTTAAAAAACATGACAAACACGCTGTAAGTCTTTTGTTTTTAATTCAAATGTTTTTTTGGTGAGATTTTTGAATTGTATGGAAAAAAATACCTCAAATGGCTATTTTCGTTTTTTACAAAAATACAGGGAAGTTAAAACAAAAGACCATTTTTACTTTAAATTGAATAACCCTGTACAGTGACGGAAATAAAATTTCGTACACTGAGCGCCAGTTTTTTACGTGCCTGTTAGTATTACCAAGAGGATAATTTCCATAATAATCATTGTTGTCACAATTGTTTCCATGAAAATTATCTTCTTGCTAAAGATAACAATCACATAAAAAACTGGGTCTGAAGCTAACATTTTATGTAATTTTCTAATATTTTGATAAACTGGGCTTTTTACCTTTATTTCACCTTTATACCTTGCGTTTCTTACTTCAGTAATGACAGAAAAAAGGTTATAATATAAAATTATTTATTCGAAGAAAGTAATTCTATACAAATGGTAGTTGCGGGAGTTGGAAAACTAAAAAGCAGACCTCAAAACTAAATGGGAAAATACAGGATCATTGGATAGAAGGGCTGGAAGTGGTAGAAGAAACTTTTCAAAGAAAAATTAGAATAATAATATACAATAAGATACGACTTCAAATTTAATTATAAAACAGATTATTCTAATAATAAAAAAGCATGATTTGATATTTTAAAACGGATCCATTTTTTTCCACTGATAGGTTTAAACGTCTGGGCATTGATGCCACCAGAATTTGGGCGTGATGAACATTGTAATTATTCCAGGTTTCTTCAATTTTATTCCACAAATCATGACTATTTTCTGGATGAAAATCATTGTTTTTGTTGACGTTTTCAATTGGAATGATATCAGGGCTTCTTGAGGGTCAAGGTAACAATGAAATGTTATTTTCCAGTATCCAGTCCAAAACTCTCCTTGCTGTACGGACGGTGCAATTATCATGCTGGTATAGAAAATATTCTTGTTGAAATATATTGTTTACCGATGGCAACATAACATTTTGAAGGATGTGTATATAAGCTTGAGTGTTAAATCTGCCTCGAATATGGTGACATATTCCTAGCCCTCTGGAAGTCGTATATCCCCATACATTAACAGAAAATCTCACTTATTTATCTGCCCGCTATAATAAAACTGAAAAATCTTCTCATCGGTAAATACTACCTTAGTCCAAAAATCCATACCTTGCAGTAAATATTCTATCGCATACCCCATTCTTTGCTCTTTATTCATATCGGTCAAAAATAGCGTTTTAGCAACTACCATTTTTCTTTATACGATTTCTTGCCGTTCTTACTGTCCCAGGAAAATTAGTTTGGTTATGTGCTTCTACTGCTGTTTGAAATGGATTGTTTCGCAAATAATCTGGTAGATCATTATCTTGATTTTCGTTTGAAATTTTTTTTCTGCCACTTCCAGCCCTTCTATCCAATAATCCTGTACTTTCAATTTAGTTCTGAGGAGTGCTTCTAGGTTTCCAAACTTGCGTAGAGAAACACCTTCTTCGAATAAAGTAATTAATCTCGCCTTCTCGAGTTAATTCATGTTCACAAACTTTGTTAAGATGAAATAATATAATTTTCA
Source organism: Pissodes strobi (assembly GCA_016904865.1). Taxonomy (NCBI): domain Eukaryota; kingdom Metazoa; phylum Arthropoda; class Insecta; order Coleoptera; family Curculionidae; genus Pissodes; species Pissodes strobi. The sequence continues at coordinate 14,391 of JAEQML010050870.1, forward strand.
AATCTGATGATACCGATAACAATTTGTCAAAAAGTGAAGTGTATTTCCAGTGGTTCTAGGTATACAAAAGCCAACATCACATTGGAAAAAAATAAGTGTACGAAATTTTATTTCCGTCACTGTACTTCCGGCAAAACCGGAAGTTGAAACCAGACGATAGATTATGTAAACCTAAGTCGGGATAGTGCAAACCATTTCGCCCTAAGTTAAGGGATTTAGATTATACAGCCTTTCAAGGGCAAAAATGTCAGATTTCAATTGTCATAAAGTCATCATCATATCAGCCTATTTCCGTCCACTCCTGAACGTAAGCCTCTTCCAATTGTCTCCAGTGGCGTCGATCTTGGGCGGTTTGGATCCAGTTTTTCCCCGCGTGTCTGGATGTCGTCCCTCCACCTCGTCTGGGGTCGCCCAACACTTCGCTTTGTGTCCCTAGGTCGCCATTGGAGGATGGCCCTGGTCCACCCACTTGACACTGTCCCTCGCCACATGCCCGGCCCATCTCCACCCCCTTGCTACCGTTTCCATGACGTCTGTGACTCCTTCCTAATGTCATCATTCCTTATTCTATCCCTAAGGCTAATAATACCCAGCATTGAACGTTGGATGGCCCTCTGACACACTCTCAGGCGATTGGCACTTTTTGTGTGAAGGTCATAGTCTCAAGGCCATACGTCATGACCGGTAGGATGCAGCTCTCGAACACCTTCCGCTTTAGATTAATTGGAGTTCTAGGATTTCTTAGGATGTGAGAGAGGTTACCATACTTTTCACAGGCGAGGCGCACCCTTCTTGCAATCTCCATCGTTTGGTTTTCACTCCCTAACTTTATTTTATGGCCTAGGTACACGTATTCATCCACTGTTTCAATATTAATGTTGTCTAGGGTAACCTAGACAAGCAATGAAACATTTCATGGAACGAAAAATTATGAAAATGCAGCCAGTGTAGCGTAGTATTGCAGTGCAGTCCACGAAACGGAGGTTCGTGAAATTGTACGCATGTGGTTTCAATAAGTTAATATGTATACATTTATAAAATATTGCACGAATTTTCGAAAAAGCCTGTTTAGCTGAAACTTGATTATTAACATATATGCCGTAGGGCGAAAGTTAATGTGCTGAAGCCAATCCGATCGGACCTTTTAAAAGAAATATACATTTGAAATTAGATATCATTTTTGGAATAACCTTAACTCTTAACTCTTAAGTACGATGTCGCAAAACCTAAAATTAGTTAAAAGTTGATAAATTAAGAGCATAAGAATGCATTTTCATTGGACGCGTAATGCTATGATTTTGATCAGTGATTAAACTTCTCATTAAGTAACAATAATATAGACTAACCTTTTTTATGGAACCCCTTATGCAGTGGCGGCTCGTGAGTTAATAACGTGGTAGTGTGCAGGGTGGAAAAGCCCTCCGCAGGCACCGGCGGCGGAGGGTAACCCGCGGAAAATTTAAGGGGTGCCACGCCCAATTTTTACCCAGAAGTCGTTTAAAAATCAAGAATTCGGCGCCCTCTTGAATGGGAAAATAAAAGAGCAAACCGCATATTTTTTGCTTGTAAACTATAAATCTTCTCGTTAAATGTCAATGTGCAATGTGTCATATTGTTATCTGTTTTTATGAAAGAATTAATAAGTTTATCTGTTACATATTAAAGTACCTAGTAAATTGGGAAGAAATATAGAAATTTTTTGGGTTTTTATTATATCTACATACATCTGTTTCAGCTGAATATCTGGGTAAGTTGTAAGTTTATGTTTAAAATTTTAATTACATATTTTTGTTGCAAGAATCAAAGAGCAAAATGATATCAACATAGGGATGTTGTTAAACCTCGCCAAGGCAATATGCTTGTTGATGCAGCAAACAGGTTGTCTGGAAATTAGAGGTCAATGCTTTAATTGCATATTTCATGTTTTACACTGAGACCGAGGGAAATTTCACTCAGATATACTATGTTCCAAGTTTACCTTAGCCTGAGAAAGCCATGACTGATACTTGTTTATATTGGTGGATACTGTTGTCAACAATTGCGTCAGAGCGTACACAGGATAAAATTAACTTGGAACAAAGAATATTAATTTGCCATGTATACTTACGGTCCTAAGCAATGAATGTTTTAATATTTTTTAAAAGGGTGTCAATTTATACAGTATTGCATTTGTTTTAATTGAAATCAAATTAGAATGGACAGCACAACGGATACAAGTTCAGAGAGCGAAATTGAGCCTCTTGTGTCTTTTAGGTTTCAAAATAGACCGAAGTGCATTATATGCAATGATAGTAAAGGCGACAGAAAGAACTTTTTTCTTCAAATGTCAGTAAATCCGTCATTACTCGACTGTGTAGGCGTCCGTGAAGTTTCGTTTTTCCTCCGCCGGAGCTTTACTTTTCACTTTTCCGCCGGCGGAGGTAAAAGTGTTGTCATAGCAACATAGATACAATACAAACAGACAACAAAATAAGCGTCAACAACTCAAGATTTATTAAACTACAATACGGACTACAATTTGTGACTGCATTTCTAAAAATCACTAATTTAGGAACAAATTGGTTATTATTTAATCGAACTTACTCAATGACTGCTTATCAATACGGAATTAAAACGCAATCGGAGACGCAATCTTAAAAAAATAATTATTGTTGACAGCGTCCACTGACAACAATAGACAATAGACACCGGTCTAAGCAAGGCCACCTACGACCGTGGTCTAAGCCGCCTTGCGAACCCATTTATCTTTAATAATAATTAGATATTATTACTATTAAAAAGAGATGTTTTTGCATTAATTTGTCGACATTTGAAGAAAAAACAGCATATTTTATTTGGAGGAAAAGTTACTTTTCATGGCTTGCTCTCTATTACCAGCCTCACTCCGTTCGGCTGTTAAACACGAGCGCGCCATGAAAAGTATCACTTTTCCTCCATATAAAATAATATACTATTTCTACTTTTCTTATGGCAAACAAGATTCGAAGTAATATTGATATTATTAATAAAGCAATACAAGAAGTCATTTCAGATGCTAAAAGCAGTAATAAATTCGACGAAGTAATTTGGCACAAGCTATGCTATATTAATTATACAAATACAAGTAAAAGAAATATTGAAGCGAACAGAAAAAGTAAGGCAAGACTTAAAGAATATAAATTATCTGGAATAAAACTCTTGCGCCCGTAGGAAAATCTTTAAGACATAAACAAATGTGTATATGGATAACCTATACTTTCACATACTGTGCTTATACCTTCAATAAATAGTTTATATTATCTTGTTATTTTTTCATTTTCCTTAAAAAAAATCATCATGAAGTAATACATTCTTCGCCTTCATAGCGGATAATTCAATGATCCCTGTGCAAAATAATGTAAAAGAGTGAAACAGGTTTCATACGATATCAACAGTGAGAGAGATGTATAGCGAGTCGAGAAACTCGACGGGCCGTGCTTGCTCTCCCGTAAAATCATGACATCACTAATTGTTTATTGCTATATCTATTTTAATTTAAAAGCAAAAAATATGGGGATTGCACTGTTACCTTGTCAATACATAAGCGAAACTTATAAAGAATATGTTTTTTTCATTTAGGCCTTCTTTCTTCGTTAAATGAAAGGTATATTTAAAAAAGACTTTTTAAACAAATTTTTGCACGGTTGAAACCGAGATATTTACGTTTAAATTTTTTTTCGGCCATAAGGGCTAATACAAATTATTTTTTCTTCAAACGTCAATAAATCCGTCATTACTCGACTGTCTAGGCGGCCGTGAAGTTTCATTTTTCCTCCGCCGGAGCTTTACTTTTCACTTTTCCGCCGGCGGAGGTAAAAGTGTTACCATAGCAACATAGATACGAACAAACAGCAAACCAAGCATCAACAAGTCAAGAATTATTAAACTAAAATTTGTATTTATCACTCAATTTGTGCGCTGCATTTCTAAAAATCACTAATTTAGGAACAAATTGGTTATTATTTGATCGAACTTACTCAATAACTGCTTATCAATACGGAATTAAAACGCAATCGGAGACGCAATTTTAAAAAAATAATTATTGTTGACAGTGTCCACTGACAGCTTTATGTTACATTACTATAGCAACGACCTGTGCCTATTCACCTACACCGGTCTAAGCCGCCTTGCAAACCAACTTATCTTTGATAATAATTATTATTATTACTATTAAAAAGAGATATTTCTGCATTAATTTGTCGACATTTGAAGAAAAAACAGCATATTTTATTTGGAGGAAAAGTTACTTTTCATGGCTTGCTCTCTATTACCAGCCTCACTCCGTTCGGCTGTTAAACACGAGCGCGCCATGAAAGTATCACTTTTCCTCCATATAAAATAATATACTATTTTTTAAATACTTATAAAGAAAATACTTCCTACAAAGACCTTATTGTGCATTGGACCAAAAAATAAGTATTTTTTTCTCTATACGGTGGTACCAATATCTCAATTTTTGTTGATAGTGTTCTTTTGCGCAGCCTAATTTTGTATTACCTCCTGAATAAGGGTTATCTTATCATGTACTTTCATCCCTGAAAAATTCAGCTTGTGACACTATACTATATACGCAAGAATTGCAAATTATTACTAAATTAAGCTAGAAAGTGTGAATCTAAATAGCGCACGGATCGGCCTCGTGATTTTACGAACTTGCCCGACCTATTTGCATGACGAAAATGTATTTAACCAGAGCGCCGACCATTAGCGCAAGGCAGGGCAGATTTAGACTAGATGTGATTACGTGCGGGGGCCGCCGTCGGACGCTCAGCGTTTCGATCTTCGTCGTCGCGTCCGTCGTAGCCTCGATTTCGCTCTTATAAACAAGGTATTCTGCGGCCAGTGGAGATTCAAAAATATGTAAATTCCTAATTATAGTTACTTTATGTTCAATTGTGTGTAGGAAAGGAGACTTTATTTTTCTATTTATTTTCGCAGACAGTGCGCGCGCACGGGCGCATGTCATAAGCATATACATATATGGTCATAAGGTTTTTGCAGTATTCTAGACATGTTTCATTATATATTCGACTGTGACCAATTGGTTTTAAACGATACATTTGCGCACATTTAGTTTTATTGCAAAATTGTGTCTCGTTTGTTTCTAAATAGTTGTTGCACTTAACAAAATATATATTTGAAATACAAGGGTAGAGAGACACTATGTAACGTTTTAATTATAAGAAATAGGAACGTAAACAGTCTTTAGGATCCTAACTGATAATACGATATAGTAATGAGTATGAGTAAATTTTATTCTTTGATATTTAATAAATGTCTATAGAACATGCTACCAAAATTTAATTCTTAAGATGTTACTCATTTTGCATATTTATTTTTAGTGTTGCAATATGGTTTTGTTACACTTTTTGTAACTGCGTTTCCGCTAGCACCATTATTTGCCCTTATAAATAACGTATTAGAAATGCGTCTAGATGCCAAAAAGTTTATCAAATATTATCGACGTCCAGTGCCTCAGAGAGTGAAGAATATCGGAGTATGGTATGTATTATTTGCAAACATATTATTTGTTAGATATACATTTATATATTCATCTAGTTATACCATGGGCCAAGAAAAAAAAGCTCATGTTTAGTATTAAGGAAAAATAAGCCTGTTATGTTAATTTTTTGCTCATTCTTGGAAAATGTGACTCTTTGATTGAAAGTTGCTAAACAATTCCTAGTATTCACGAACTATAGGCCGCCCAAGAACAATGACACTACGCAAAGAGATATAGATAAACACAACCAGCAATAAAACAACTCAAATTTCTCAGTAAAATAAGCACCCCTGTACCCATATATTCTTTTAATCCTCACGGCGCCGTCTAGGGCATGAAATTTTACACCCTTTTGCTCATTTTTAGACGTGTCGACGTGGCCCTATTTGGACTTGAATGTGGCTGTAGCTAGTTAGATCACTCGGTTCATAAAATTTCTTCTGTTCTCAATAATAATATAGCGTAAATATATTTAAGTTTTATGACCTGATGCTGCCAATTTTGAATTAATAGTAAAATTAGATTCATCCACACCAAAAACTTTGAAAACGACCTACAAATAGATAGAAACATCTTTTAAAAAAATCGACGAATAGTTCGGTGAGAACACCCTGTATGTATGTAGAATGAATGAGCCATAATAAATCCATGAATATATTTATTTCACCCCGGGTACAACCCAATTTGTACATTTAAATCAGCAAATGTCAAGTTCTTTAATGCCCCTTAGTTCAACCCTGGATGGTCGATTCCATCCGATACAGCTAAATGTCATTTTGCCATTTCGATTGTGGTCAATCCAAGCGTTTTCAATTTAATATATTCGTGTCTCCGTCAGTAAACAGCAGTGTGTAAAAGAAAGAAAGAAAATGTTTTCCTCAGATAAAAACTGGCACGTAACTTTCCCGCGTTCTTGTCCTTCCCGAGATCGTAAGAAAGATTAGATTTCAGTGCTCTGCTACCACTCCACGTTGTTAGATCGGTCTAGTCACCGCGCTCTAGCAAGTGCCTCTTCGCGCCAAAAGGTCAAATTCCTTTTTGGGCCAATTCCTCTTCTTGTATGCACAAATATTAGAGAATATTTAGTGCACCTCAGATATCTTTGTTCAAGATTGGACAGAGACCTCCTTTGGGCTGTTAACCCAATTTTTCAAGGCAAGAAACGACGTAGCGTCTCTTTCCCCCTTTAGTTGAAGAGAATCCATAAAATGGCGGCACCTTCGATAGCTCAAGTGGTCCCTGTACTGTACAAGGTAATTCAAGGATTCAAAGTGGAATCCCTAACTGATTAGAGTGAAGTAAAGCATTGGAGATTAAGGTATCCTGTACGAAAGAAAGGTGCTAGATTGAAAGCATAAAGGTTCATTTCATTGAAAGTCAGAAAGGACAAACATATTTCAGTTTTAAATTGCATAATCAAGACTGTTTTAGTCTTTAGTTAATAATTAAGAAACCTTTTGTAACATTAGTTGTATGCTTGAATGAACGAATGATTAGAAGTTTGGTCTAAGAATTGTACATATATAATTTCGATTTAACATAGAAAACGCTGTTTATTTATATAATCTATCATATTTAAATGCAATTTACACCTGCATTATTAAATTATATCAAACCGAATACATGTTTCAATTCCTCTCACCACCCTATAGTAATACAGTTCATTAAAAGTGGTTAATTAAGATACCACACCCTCCTTTATGGTATAAAACAATAATAAAATCACTTGTTTATCCCGACCAGGCTGTTTACTTTATGGAGTATTCAAACTGCAAAATACAATTTCAGTTGCACATACAAATTGTATTATGCCTATTGTGCCAACAGATTGTACGTAAGACCGCTTCAATTTAAATTGTTACTGCATTGATCGACCCTAAAGTTACTGAATTCTTAAAAGTACTGAAAGCGTCTGTACAAGTAATACTGTAAGTAATGAGAATTAGCAAACACGCAAGTCAAATGCACTGTAGATATATATTTGTGAAAATTTGTAATGGATTCATCTTTCTATACTAAATAATTGGCACAACGTTCAATTTAGTGACCATAACGAAACTAAAGTACCTAAAAATACTGCGTTTCAAGGGGAAATCTACCCCCGTTTTCAAAAGGGAGGCATCTAAATATTCAAATGTTAACTATGAAATTACAACGTTTAGAACAGTAAAAACTGTACAATTTGCCAAGTTTTAAATTTGAGTATGTCCATAACTGCAGTGGGAGAAAACCAAATCTTCATATAATCGTTTTTATTAGAGATCTCAGTAAAAGAATCGACCTTTGCACCTAACCGAAACCTAACTTAAATCTGATATTCGAATTAAATATAAATCTTACACTTCTATTGCCCAAATTGGATCATTCGCGTTTGTCGTGCACATTTTGACTTGTCCCTCTCTTTTTGAACCAAACAAGTAAAACTGATTTTATAGGATGGATTTTTAAGCAGAGAATAACACTATGAATTGAAATTTCCAAGAGAACATATTAAAAATAAGCTATTTATACAAGCTACAACACAGTTTTTATTCATAATATCGAAAGGATTTTTACTCATATCCTAATGATGCTAACACGCGCGTCAAGTTCAAAAAATCTGTTTCGATATTCTGAATAATGTAGTGTACCTGTACCTTTGTAGAATAAACATATTATGATATTATGTTTATCTTAAGCAATTCCAAAATGATGTCATTAGAATTGAAGGTTAGAATATATATTATTAATGTTAGTATTATTATTAAATGAATATAAGTTACTAGAATAGCAAGTAAAAACGATAGAGTTCGAGAACGGAACCTAATTTACTCTCAGTATGTAGCCATAGAACCTTACAAATTAATTACATATAGCAATAAAATTGTGTTGTAGTGCATTTTGTCGAAGGTTCCAAACTCCAACTTAAAAGTTATGGAAGATTAGGTTGTACTTTTTGCATTGCACACCACAGCTTGATTGTTACCATGCAAAAATAAATACCCACACAAAGTGATATATTTTATCACTCAGTTATCACCATTAAATGAATTCATGAGGCTTTAAAACAATTTTTTTTCTTATGTTTTAGGTTTCGCGTGTTAGCCGTAATTGGACGAATCGCTATTGTTTCCAATGCTATGATTATTGCATTTTCTTCTCATTTTATCCCTAAACTGGTCTATATGCTGAAAGTAAATTCTAATCATACCGACTATGGTTTTCTAGACTTCAGCTTAGCTCATTTTAATACGTCCGATTTCAAACCAGGTAAGTGTACAACGCTTAATAATATCAAATGCATCAGTTTTAAGTATGACAAATGTACGCAAGTCAAAACAGATATCAAATATCTAACGCATAGAGAATGACGTGCTTGCCAAATATTGCATTTTTTCGAAGGTTCCAAACCCCAACATAAATATGGGATAGTTTAATCGTAATTATTTCAGCCTGCTTCCTGGCTATGAAGATGGCGGCTGGATTACTCATATTACTGACATATTGTCAGATAGATTTGCACCGATGCCAGCGCAATAATTATGAATAATTTTAAATAAATTAAATGTTAAAAACAGAAGAATCACATATTTTAATAAAAAGAAATTAATGTAAGGTTTTTGCACCTGCATTTGAATATAATATACAAGCATATATTATGATATTTATGGGGACTGAAAGTGATATTTTATTCTATATAGTTGTATTAAACGGTATTTGCAATGAATATGTGAGCAGGTATGTTGTTCAGTGTTTAGGCCTCGTGCAGGGCCTTTGCATCCCACTGTCGTTCTAGCTCATTCAGGCCCGATCGTCCCTGCGTCCTTCCTTGCGAACTTCAACAGCCTTAATGGATGAGCTTTTCTAACTTTCTTAGAATCTATGTTAGGTGCTCCCCAGTTGTTGCCTCTGCTTAAGAGTTCTTGAAGAATTTCTTGACACTCTAAGCACCACACCTGAGTTGGTTAATTCTGCGGTGAGTGCCAAAACAAATATTTATAGTCCCTCTATATTATTTTTCAAGAATCCCATTCAAGTATAGTAAATTTTACCGCTTAGAAGACTGTAGCATTTTGTCCTAGGGAGAAGCAGGTTTTTAGGTTTTCCCGCTTCCCATAAACATCTGTCCCAGTCCTGCCGTTTTGTCATGATCCGTCGGTGAATCATCAGGATCTATTTCTATATTTGAAGTTTGTCTATTTCTCCAATCATCTGTGCTCGGCACAACAAGCTCAACATACCATAGATTGTTTGGGATTCCCACGGATGGTGTGCGATTGCATAAGGAGAGCTGGACAGTTCCTCGTCATGTAACCCCACAACTGAATGTGCTTACTAGAGCTACCTTGCAGAATATCACAAGAATAATACTCTTAAAAACTAAAGCATTGCATAAACTATTGTAATGCTAACCAAGTATATGATCTATCTTGCAGCTAAGTACAGTTAAATGTCTGTTTAAAGTTCCTGCGGAACTGCTCAGCCGAACGAGTAATATACAAGCAATAATAACAGGATAAATATTACCTTAATGTCCACCTATAAGCTACTATGTACACTATATTCACCAATTGACGAGCAACGTTCAGCAGTTTATCTTCCAGCACATGGGAAAGTCACTTAAAAACACTTACTAAGTCTCTATTGTAGCTTCTATATACAAGTTACTTCAATTTCTTGCAAATAAGAATGACTCAAATGGTAGTGGATTGAGATGGTATGCAGTTATATGCATAATGGCATGACAGGGATGCCTTTGTGAAATGCGGTTTTTTATACGCGCAAAAATGGATACTAAAAGCGTTATGCAGGTCGCATAGGTAAGCTTTACTTGTAGGCTTGAGACGGCTACGACGATATGTAGCAATGGCAGGATACCACAATGACTTGAATAGTTCTTGAGACATTAGGAGGTCTCAAAACGTGAAAACTGCATGGCATGGCCTTGGCCAATTGGCCATGCCAGCGTGAGCGCGCCGCAGCGCGGCTTGCTTGTGTGAGGGTCAAGAGACTACTTAATTCTAGAACGTGAGAACTAGATCAACTCGAAGGCGTTGACTCCTCCCTTTCAAGCGGGAGAAGATGCATCAATGCGGAACTAGAAAAGGGCAAATGGTGTAACTACCGAGAAGTTATATGAAACTTAACATCAGCGATTGTCTAACATAAACTTATGCATTTTAACAGAGATCTGGTCGAAATACGCTGGCTAGTTTTTATAAATTCGATTATTAAAGATCGAAAATTTAGAGGAGCTAACTTGATTACCTCAGGCTTCGCCGTGAAAGCTCAGTGATTGGCCGAACCGACGAGCGCGTTGAGGGTCCGGGTTCAGATGAGTAAACGTTGTTACAACAGATGGCGCTAGAAATATCGCCGGGGTACAGTGGCTTTTCTGTTGAAAGCGCTGTGATTGGTCGGATGCCTTTCGAGGCCGCTTTGCTTTTACTATCTAGACCGGCTGATGCAGTGGATAAACGTTGTACCATGAGATGGCGTTAGTAATATCGCCGAGCTTTCTTTGATTTCTTTGGAATGCGAACGCAGTGGCGTGGAATGTTAAAATAATACAAATTAAATCGTTAGATTTGAAATCGTGTTCAAATGGTTTTTGAACATCGGTTCATCGGTGAACCACCAGGATCCATTTCCAGACATATTTGGATTTTGTCTATTTCTCCAATCCTATCGCCTTGTACGACAAGCTCAAGGAATCGTAGATTGTTTGGGGTTTCAACGCTGATATCAGATTGCATGGGCAGTGTCTCATAATCTGACGAGGAAATCTTCAGTGGCCCAAGGCGGTTGAGGCCATACACAGTTCTCATTGCCGCATTTTCTAAGACTAGATGCAGAGACGGCAGTCCTTTCAGAACTTCGAGGGCTGTCCTCGGATGGTTGAGTGCAATTTTGCATCCATGTGTTATATGTTCTGTCCAACGCAGTCTTGCATCTAGTATGGTATATAGATACTTGACCGAGTCGTTTCATTCAAGGATCTTGTGAGACATGATAATTTCTAGTAAGATATGATTTATTTTTTGCGAAGAACATAACTTCGACCTTAGACAAGGAAAGAGCGAGGCCAGATAATAGGCCGCAGACGTCTGTTACCAGTTGGGACCAAGGCCAAAGTGCCAGTGGCGTAGCATGGAGATTTAAACTCGGAAAAAACTATCTTAAAATATTTGTTTATTATAAGACAGCAAAGTGTTCAAAATTAAAAAAAAACAAAACATTTACGGTTTCTTTTATATTTTGTGGCAGATACATGTATACATGTATAAATGCTATAATATATGCCTATAATTTCTACTCTTTTCATATTCTTTATTTTTATTACTGGAATTGAAATACATAGGAATGAAACACCGGGTAGATAAAAACGTGTTTATTGAACATAAAAAAAAACAAATAATACTGTTAAAAGGAAAACTTGCTGATTTCCCATAAGAATCTATTTTTCGAAAATTTATTATCATTTACAACTGAGAGCCAAACCAAAACAACAACTTAACATGCCAGGATTGCTAGATATCCTATTACAACTAAACGTGAACAGAAAGGTCCTTACAGCATAAATCCTACTACTAGTCTAAAAAATAAACATGTCAACATTATTTAGTTTACAGATTTAGTTCTTTTAAATACATCCTAATAACTGTTAAAATTAATTGGCTCTTGATACCTGAGCTTGGTGTTGAAATTAGGGTTGTCATGTTTAATTTTGAGAATTACAGGACACAGAGTTGAAAAAGTAAGGACAAACGCATATTAAGAAGGACATTTTTTATTAAACTCAACACTTCATAAGTTCTAATTTTTCTACATTACTTCAATCAATAATTGAGGACTTTTTGGTGTAAGAAATGAATGGACGGATGAGTCACTTTTTTTATTTAAATCTTTCCAGGAGGCCAAATGTAACTTAATTTTGAAAAAAATAGTGACTCGTTTTGTTTCTCTTTCTGCTTGCACAAAGGTCCTTAATTAAACAAATCATTGATATTGTAGGTAACATTCTTATAAAACATAACATAATAATAAAATGCTTTAACAAAATAGGTTATTATTTTTTTTATGAAAAGGAATATTTATTATTGATTTTGCCATCTTCTAAAAGCTTCTTGTTCTTAATTGTCATATTATAAAACTCGTTACAAGTTAAAATTTGGTTTAGTCTGCAGCTCTACTTTGAAATGGTCAACTACAATCATGTTAAAGGGCTGTCACTCCAGGCTGCATTGCATAATGAGAAAACTTTTAGTCGGTATTTGAGACGTATGTTGAAAAACATATTAAATACAATCTTAAGTTCATCATTCACAATAAATATGTTACTCCATTTTTGGATTTTGGATAACAGATCCTTCCTCAGATAGAGCTTTATCAAGGGTATGGTTTATTATACAAAACTCTTCATACAAATTATCAAAATTAATGTCAATGGATAATTCAGTTACAATCTCCATAAGTGACTCAAAAGTAAAAGGGTTTTTTAGAGAAAAAATATTCAATTTAGAAGACAAATTGTTCTTCAAAAATCATATTTTAAGTCAAGATAATCAAGTAAATTTTTATAAAATTTTGAAAAGGGCCCCTTTATTTTATTTTGTTCATTAAGACATTTTTTTTAGAAAATATGTTGCAAGAAAACCAAAGAATTTGTCATTTATCCTTTGACTAATTTTTTGTCTTAGAGAATTTAAAATATCATAGACTTCGAAACAAAGTAAGTTTTTGTTTCATTTCAAAAATAATTTTCAGTGTTATGAAAACAACTTACAGAAAAAAAAACGCTGTCGGTCAACGGAAATATGTTCTTCCTGGTAGACGGAGAGGTAACTTTTTATTGCTTGAAAAATAGTCAGTAATGTTTCGATAGCTGGAAATAGACTCAGCCCGGGGGTGGGCACGTGCCTTAAAATACTTTTCCACCTTTCACTATGCCATCCAGTTTTTATATTAGCACCTAATTAAAATAGAACCCTGCAAATTTTAAATACAAATACAATAATACAAACTAGTAGCGTAGCAGCTTAACGAAAGAGGGCGTTGGACCGAGCTGCGTGGTCGCTGTGAGTGAAATTTTAAGTGAAACGGTAATGGTAAACAATTCCCAAGAAGAATAATTTGAGCATTCATGGAATCTGGGACATTGGGCATGCTGGAAGAGGTCCCTGACACCTGGCAACTCTAGTTGAAATCTGAGGAATTACTTAATTTATCAACTATTACTTATCTAACACTTGATTATACGCTTACTTTATAATACAATCTTATTTTATTGGCCTTTAAATAAAATTAATTTTGTAAATTTACTTCGCACAGAGTTCACTAACTTGTGGGTCTTACTTTTTGCAATAAAATGAATTCTTACATTTAAATAATTTGTACATACACATTTTATTAAAAAGTATATATGGTTAACTTTATTTTCTAAAACATGAGTTTCTAAACCTAAACACTTAAAAACATTAGTTCCTAAAAAACTAGATACAATTTTGTTTGTGAGCGCTAGCACAAAATGTTTCCTATGCAAATTATTTTTATTTGTTCATAAATAATGCTCGGATTTTAAGCAAATATTAATAACGTCATCTGAAGGATACGTAAGACCACCGTGAGTTTTAAATTGAATTAAAGAATTCAGAAAACCTGGTTTATTACCAATCAATGCTCTAACACAAGTTTCACATTTTACTGTATGTTGTAATTTATGTGAAACAAAACCAGCTATATATTGTACTATTTGCAAGGAACACGTACTTATAATGGAAGTATTCATGACATAATCATGATCCTTCCAAATAGATTCCAAACTTTCAGGAGGTTCACAAATGTCAATAAGATGAGATGAAGCTATATTTATTTGCTCTTCAGCGACTTACTTACTTTTAGCAACTTGGTGAAACAATTGCTTCCTTAGTTTTTTCTTCCGTGGGGATTCAGCAAGGGTATCAGTCTCGGCTGCTGCTGACGAGGTTGGTTCCGGACTTTCACAACGACTCCTTTTTTCTGCAATAAGCAATAATAAATAATCGCAAAAACGCTAGATATAATTTGTAATAATATAATGTGCTGTAATTTAGAGCAGAACAATTTCGCCCAATGTTTTTGTAGTGTACAATAAATGTTAAAAACATATAAATGTATGATATTTACTATATTACAAGTCGAGTACATGCAAAAACAGCAATAAAAAAATTAATTTAATGAATTTTTGAATAACCTATTACAACAGACTAAATTGTATAATAGTAATGTTAATTTTCTTATATCTATAAATAATCAGGAAGCGACTTACGATTTTTGGTTGCAGATAACTGGGAAGTTATTGGAATATGGTCGGGACTGCTTCATTTAACAGGCACACTTTTCGATCTGTTCGATACAAAAAAACGTGGTTCAAAATGTTTGGAACAAAGCCTGTCACTACTAGATGGTTGAAAATGAGCTAGTTTCATATTATTAACCCAAACATTCCGTCTCTCAACATTTTTGGGGAATCTGAAATTCACAAAACAAAAACAATGAGCGAAATAACACCACACAAGCCACTTTCTATAAAATAAATTTGTAAGTGGTGAATAATAATTATTATCTTTGATCAATCCCTATGCCACTGGAGAAAGTAAGGAACAGATACATAAAAAGCTAATTTACTGATTACAAATAATAAGAATATGTTCTGCAATATAATTATCGTCTTCATAATAGCATATTATAAATCATATTTAGAAGATATTGCGATAAAATAATTAGTTTTAGAAATATTTGAGAAAATTGATCACTGCCAAAAAATGTCACTTGTTAATTACCTGTGAAACGTAACTTCTGGGTCCTTTGAACTGCTGTAGCTTTTACAACCATAAGCTGCACACCCTACCATTATGTAAAACCCTTGAAAAACACAAATTATCACAATAAAACACGATCGTACCAAATCCTTTGTTTTGCACCAAAGCAATGTAACAGATCGATAACCTTGCCTGAATGCAGTGCGCGGTATCCCCCTCCCTTTCCTATTCTAAGATTTCGACCTTCTCCGGATTTACTCTGAGGCCTTCTCTTTTACACCAGCTTCAATGATCGGCACGGACCGTATTGTCGGTCTTTGTGAGTCTTTCTACCCTTCTCACTAAGTCGTAAAGTGGACTTGCCTACCTGGTAGGCGTATTGCAGGGGATGTGCATCTTTAGCAGAAGTTTTCACTCTCCGTAGAGACGTGCTAATAAGTCAATTTTTCTTTGATAAATGTGTTGATTAGCTAATAAATTTATTTTTATTATTTAACCTTAAGAACCAATAAATTAATTTAATTAATTACTTTATGTTTGTTTGCATAAAGTGTAAAAAAATATATAATTATTCCTAATTTATTTAAATTTATGACATGTGGCAAATAATAAAATTCTAAAAATATATTGTATATATCTTATTACAGAATTTGCGGCAATAAATTTAATACCAACTACAGACACGATGAATTCCTCACGCTGGTATTTTAAATACTGAAGTTTTTTGAGATGGTAGCTGTGTGTCATGGCATTCCAATCATACATTTTCTACTGCATCTACAAAATTTGGTTTTAAAACGCTTAGATGTTCTGCAGCAGCTATATTAGCACCATTATTGAATTTCTTTTAATATTTTTTTCTCTATTTTCAGGCACTGCACCTGAATCTCCAATGTACAATACCACAATATGTCGGTACTCTGAATTTAGAAACCCTCCTGATGATATACATAAGTACAAAAGACCTTTGATCTATTGGCACATATTAGCGGCCAGATTAGCTTTTATCGTAGTGTATCAAAATTTGGTTGGGTTCATCGTAACCATAGTTGAATGGACTATCCCAGATGTGAGTCGAAAACTGAATGATAGAATCAAAAGGGAAGCATACAAAGTTAATGAAATTATTATTAAGAACGAGACGGAGAAGGCGAAAAAGAAAAGTAATAGCGGTAAGTTTTTGAATCATGATTATTGGTAATTTATAAATTGAGTAAATGGCAGCACATCAGACTTTTGAGATGGTGTCCTTTTTAAGAGGAAGAAGCCCTTTGCTTTCCATTATCAGTGCAGGATCGTTATAAGTAAATATGACTCCCTACCAAAGGATCCCATAGCATATGCAGAATTCACCTTATCTACAACCACGTAGTCGCAGTAAAAAGTTTTTTAACATCCAACGTGGCAATAGACACGAATAACTTCGAAAGGGTAAAACGGTTCAGGGCCTTCGGGGTTAGTCGACTTCACGGAAAAATTAATATTCAGTTGGCAAACGGATCGTATATACGGTTTAAATCAATTATTTAAATTAAAGAGCCTGATGCGTACCAAATCAAAGTTTGCAAATAAGTGATCAAGCCAGTAATTAGATAATATGGCTGCGCGGCATTGACGATAACAAAAATCAAAAAGCGGCACGTTTCGAGCGAAAGATCTTCGGACCCTACTACGACTCGAACCCAAACCAATATCGAAATCGTTTTATAATGATAGCGACATCATCTAAGAAATTAAGTCTCAACTCCACAGACTTGTAAACGATGGGCTTAATAGTTATTATGGGAGCACACGCCAGCTTGAGAAAGATCAGGTAGGACCGGACTTAATGATACAGCTTATGCGCTGGAGGGATAAAATCGTTTCAAACCTATCTGCAACGAACATACCTTTCGACCTAACTTTGACGGAAGACCGCTTGGGTTGGATACAAGAGCTACCCAGGGTCATAGTACTAATAGAAAAAGACAGTCTGAAACTATACCGAATCTAAATTTTTGCCGCTGTTACAGGAAAACAATAAATGTAGGGCCTTAACTCTGGCATAAGTATAGCCTTTAACATGACTTCTATTGAAAAACTTATTAGCTAACATTACATTTTAAAATTAAATTAATTATTGCCGCGCGCTGACCAAATCTTCATTCGTTTCAGTGGGTTTTTTTAATTTTATTACACAGTATAGGTAGTAGATTTGTGTATTGTGTAATTCAAGTATGTGTTGCTAATTTATGGGACTATATGTATTTGTTGTATATTGCACACAACTGACAAAAAATCTCAATCAACTTTCGAGATTACATAATTATTTTTTAGCTTTTAGAAAAAGTTTCGAGAGTATACTGCCGTTTAGGTTGCTTGAAGTTCTGATGTTTGTCTTTTTTCGTTTCATTCGGCATGACAAGATAGTAAACTATTTTCAGACCATTTTAAAAGTAGTTTTTATCGAATTTTTAAAGAAAAGATGATCATCATTTTATTCACCTGATTTAGACATAAGTTCGGAATATGCCTTTTTGTCCGAAGCGACCTTTCATGTAACCGCGAGAAAACACTCGAACCGAACAACCTTGACGTCATGTGGCTCAAGTTCACCGCCAAGGGATTAACTAAGTTTATATGCTGTCTCTATCGCCCTCCGAGCGATAGAGCCTACCAAAGCTTTTTTACAACACTAGCTACCACTTTTGACTCAATACAGGTCGATCACCCCTACTCAGAAATAATCGTTCTGGGATATTTCAATACCCACACCAACTGGCTCAAACATCACAACAAGACTGACAACAAAGGTAGAGAAGCTAAAGCATTTGCGGGCTTCCTCAACTTGTAGACGAACCAACTCGAATCTCAAGAGAGGGGCGGATTTTTTTCTAACCACCAATACACAATTACAGTTGGTCCGCCATTAGGTACTTCCGACCACAAACTTATTACAACGGTTTGTGAATTGCCACTTCTACAGAAGGATCCATCATTGCCTCGCAAAGTCTGGCATTACAATTCTGCAAACTGGGACGATCTAAGGGAGTTCTACCTAGATTTTCCATGGCTCGACGTCTGCTTTGGCACTCAAAGTCAGTCTGCATCAAGTTACCGTCAAAAGGAATGCCCTGGTTCGACAGGAGATGTGAAAGAGCTGTAGGTAGAAAACAGCACACCTACAAGTACTGACAGCAAAATCAAACCGTTGAAAACGCAATTATTTTGCCGAAGCGATAAACGAATGCAAACGCAAGAAAAAATTAAATTAAAAAAAAATACGTAATAATTCTTAGGACAACGCTCATATTGGATTATTCAATTATTTATTCACATCTGCAGAAACAACCCACGCTCCATCTTATAAATTTTACTTTTGGTGTTATTAAAAGATGATAAGCGTCACACCCATTATGCTTTCTTTTCTTCTATTTACATACCAATGCATGCTAAGAGTTAAGACAGTTGAGAAGCAGTTCATTTTTAATTTTCTTTTTAAATGTATGTGGCTTTAGACCCTCTGACCTTATTGAGTTTTCTATATTATTATAAAGTTTAAGACATATACGAAAAACTCTTTGTAAACTGGGCAGTTTTGAATTTATATATTGAAAGTTGCTGTGAGGCCCGAACTGACACATTATGGGTATCATTTCTATATTTCAATTTATTCCGTAAATAACTAGGAGTGTTAGTTATAATTAATTTATATGTAAATGTTATCAGATGCATTTCCCACACTTTGGCCATCGGTAGCCAACGCGATATCTTTAATCTATCAGAAACTGGTTCATACTTTCCGATTACAAACACGAACCTACCACAAGTATTTGGATTCGATTTGTTGTTAACAAATCCAAACAAGGACCATACACAATATTCGCATAATAAAATATCGAAAAAATAACATATTCGCAAAGTTTTTTTCCTTATATTTAAACTTAAATTTTTCCTATTAGCATATAAAATGTTCAGCCTCCAATATGATTTTCTTAGCAAGCTGTTGACGTGGTCCCTGAATTGTAGCTCGGTATAAGAAGTTGTAAATTGCTGTAAGGTCCTGGTTCATAAGAGTGTTGGCTTCCACTGCTTGATTACATTCAAAACTAAAATACAATTGAAAATCATCAGCAAAAGCCTGCACCGGACAGTTTTTAATTTTTGAAAACAAATCAAATGTATAAATTAAAAATAACACACGGATCCAATACTGGCCCCTGCGGAACCCCTGCAGTGACCGGAACAGAGTCTGAAGATATACCATTAATAGTTACCTTTTGTTTTCGGTCACATAAATGATCTTTAAAAAAACATGAGTTTTCATCAAACCCGATATAACCCAGCTTTGCATTTAGCACATCATGACTAACCGTGTCAAATGCTTTCGAAAATTCGAGCAATACAAGGGACGTTAACTTTTGATTATCGATAGCTCTAATAATATTATCACTTACATTTAAAAGTGCAGTAGTAGTGCTGTGATGCTCTCGAAATCGTGCTTGAAAATCAGATATAATTTTGTTTTTTAAAAATGTAATCTGTTACTTGTCTATGCACAACTTCCTCCAAAATTTTTGATAAAATTGGGAGCAAACTAACAGGTCTTAAATCCGAAAATACTTCTGGCTTTGCATTTTTTGGAAGGGGACATATAATAGACTCCTTCCACTGTTCAGGAAAACAATCCTTGTCTAAACAAAAATTTATCATGTGGCGTACTTGTGGAAAAATTACTGGGGCTCAATATTTTAGCATCCTCAGTGTTAGGCTATCATTTACTGTAACCAACTTAAAACTAAAACCATTATTTGCAAGTTTATTTAAATCTTTATACATCAAAGCCGTGTTTTGACATTCCGAATTCTTTGTGTTAACTACTTCAGAAAAAAAGTTATTTAGCTCATTTGGTAGAGCCAAATTAGGACGCAAATCTACCTTAGTTTTGCTATTTAATCGTAAATCGCTTAGAGCTTTCCAACCTGTTTTTTCACTTAGAGAAAACGTACTATTTGTGTAAGCTTTCTTCTCTCTCCTAATACTGGATAGTACAAAATTACGTAACTCGTTATACTTTATTTTGTCAGCCTCACTTCTACTTTTTTTTAAAATTCGCCAGAGCCAGGTCTCTCTTTTTGATCATTATTTTAATAACATCTGTTAACCAAGGAGCCCTTGATTTACTAACTCTAATGGTGCGAATTGGTGCATGTATGTACATTAAACAGTTTGATAATTTTTTGCGACATAAATGACACTTTATAATTAATACATTGAGAATAATAAAAATTACTCCAATTAATATGATCCAAATCAGCTAAAAAATTATTGTGATTAAAATTTTGAAAATTTATAATTTTTACAAATTTTTGTTTAAATTTTTCAACTTTTATATTTAAATGACAAAATACTAATTTGTGATCTGACCACCCAACATCCATGGTACCCCTAGAAACATATTCGTCTTGAAAATTTAGAAAAATAGGATTAATTAATGTTTGACTCACCTGTGTTGTCCTAGTTGGTTCATCAATTATTTGTGAGAGGTCGTAAGCGTTAAGGCATTCTGCCAACGGATTTGAAATAATAAATATGTCAATATTAACATCACCAAGCAATATAAATTTATCAACGGTGGGCACAATATCTGATAATATATCGTCAAGCTGTTGTACAATCTCCCTCACATTTTCACCTGGAGGTCTATATACCAAACCAATTATTACACTTACATTTTTTAAACCAAATTTCAGAAAAACATATTCAAAATTGCAGTTATTCTCTATTATGATCTCAGAAGAACTTAATTTTAAGTTATTTTTTATGTAAATCAAAAGACCACCGCCTCTCTTATTTGTGTTTCTATCTTTTCTAAAAAATCTAAAACCATCCATAGCCAAAACTGCATTATCAATGCTTGAATTAAGCAAAGTTTCCGATAAACAAACTATGTCTAGTTTGTTCTCAACTACCAGTCGCTTTACTTCTTCAAAATGTGGAATCAAAGATCTAACATTTAAGTGCGACACTCGTATTATCTATTTTTTAAAGCCATGGGCGATTCAACAAAAAACAAAAGATTCTACAAATATACCCTATTGTAGTCAAAAGGATATCTTATAATAGTAAAAGGTTGAAAACAATTATTAGTTTTTTAGAACAGGTGATTCCACTGCAGGTGTAAACAATTATATTATTTATTTATTTATTTATTTTATATATCAACGGGCTTGGCCCAATATTACAAAAACGTAGTAATAATAATTGGATAATATTAAACTAACCTAACCTACATAATATAATCAAGCATAAAATATACCTACATATAAAATACAATATTAACAACATTATATTCATAAATAAAAACAATACCCATAGTTTACACACAGGAACAATTACCATCACACTCCATTATACCTTACAGATTTAGATTTAGACAGCACTATCAATTAACAAGATTTAATTTCTTAATGAACCTTGTGCGCCCCTCAAAGCAGTCAACCATATGAGAATACTGATTAGCCAGCCTGACAGTCCTTGCTAGAAAGGAATTATGCCCATAGTTTGTGCGATGTGTCTGGCTGTGAAATGAACTAACCTGCCTAGTTGACCTAGGTGGAACATAAAGCCCTATTTTATTAAGAAGTGTTGGACAGAAGCTCTGAGAGTGAAGAATGCTGTGAAATACTCTCAGATCCTTATGTCTACGACGAGTCTCAGGACCTCTCAAATTCAACGAGACTTCCATTTGCTGATAGTCAAACTCATCTTGATAATTTATAGGTACTCCATTTTGCTTAAAGGCAATATATCTTAAAAATTTATGTTGTACACTTTCAATTTTATGAATATGGTTATTATAGTATGGAGACCAGACACAGGAACTGAATTCTAGATGAGGACGCACAAGTGCACAATAAAGCAAACGAATGGATGAAATATTCTGAAAGTCCCTTGAGCACCTCTTAATAAATCCAAGCATCTGAAGAGATTTGGTGACCGCCCCTGAAATGTGTGGAATGAAGCTTAAAGGGCCATCCAGTGTCACTCCTAAATCTTTAATATGAGACACAGACTTTAGCATGTTATTACCAACAAAATAGGAGTGATTTAAGGGATCCCTATTTCTTTTAAAGGACATTGAGTAGCACTTTCCAGCGTTTAGATCCATGCCATTTCTAGTACACCAAACAATGAGCCTATCCAAATCTGATTGGAGTTTGAGACAGTCCTCTATAGATGAGACTTTGAGGAACAATTTTAAATAATCTGCAGAAGAAAAGAACTATACTGAAAGCATGTTGATACATCATTAATATAGAGGTTAAACAACAAAGGTCCTAAGTGGGAACCCTGCGGGATACCAGACAGTACCTGAATCTCCCGAGACTCAAAGCCTAGAACTCTAACAAGCTGCGTTTGACCCACCAGGTAAGCCTCAAGCCACCTTAACAGGGGACCCACAATTCCCGATTTTTCCAACTTATAGATGATCAACCCTGTCGAAGGCCTTGGAGAAGTCGGTATACAAAGAATACACTTGATATCCCCCCTCCAAGGACTCAGACAGAAAATCAGAAAAGAACAGAATATTCAGTTCTGTAGAACGTCCCGCAATGAAACCAAATTGTTCATCCAATAATTGACCACGAAGAAAAGAAGTAAGGACAACGCAAGCAAACTTCTCAAACAATTTAGGAATTGTACTAAGAATACTGATGGCCCTGTAGTTGTGAACCCGCGAGCTGTCTCCAGCTTTAGGGATAGGTGTGATAAAACTTGACTTCCAGTAGCTTGGAAAAATACCAGAAGTCAAAGACAAGTTGAAAATAATAAATAGAGGTCTCGCTAATAAAAAACCACACTGCCTCAGGAAAACTGGTGGTAAACCATCAGGCCCAGGACCCTTGCCTACATCCAGTCTGGACAGCTCGGTATAAATCTCTGAAATTGATATTTTAACACTAGATAGTTGAAAATGGTTAAAGGTCAGATCATGAGGAACAATGCACTGCTGGTGAGTGTACATTTCTGAAAAATATTCCGCAAACAAGTTCACAATGCCCTCATCTGAAGAGCAGGTAATACCATTGTAAGAAATCACACTGGGAATTGCAGAACTGCCCTTCCTGGAACGCACAAACTTCCAAAAGTTTTGCAAGTTACTAGTAAGGAAGCTCTGTAACATAAATATAATCATTATACTGTCTCTTTAAAGGTATACATCTTGCCCTAATATTACAAAAAATAACATAATCAGAGTACAATTTTGTGTTCATTTATCGCTTATGCAATTTTTTTTTTCAATAATCATAGTTTTAAGATCTGTTGAAAACCAAATGGGAAATTTTTTTGTAGAATATCTTTTCAAAGGGACAAAATGATCAATGCACAAATACATTATTTCATAAAAAATATTAATCATTTCATCAACAGATTTATTTAAGAATAAAAAGTCCTAGTTAAAGCTTGAAAGAAAAGTTGAAACCAAATTAAAATCTACTGAACTAAAGAGTCTATAAAAACCCTTCCCAATAATCTCACCACTCCCCTGCCAAGACACTGCAAGTTTAAAAGATAAGGGTGGGTGGTATATGTCAGGTGTCACAATAGCTGCCTCAGCTAAAAAGGTGTCCAGATTCTGGTCCTCACTGAAGATCAGGTCTAGCATAGAATTGGTTTCATTTCTAATAGTATTGGCCTGGTATAAATTGTGAAAAGAGCACATAATTGAAATAACTTCTATGGCTTCCACTTCATTGGGTGATGCAGGTTGTACGGCAACAGCAACAGAACTGAGTCCTTCAACAGACCAGGTAGCATGAGGCAAGTTAAAATCACCAACAATGCAAAGCTTGCAGTGAGGAAGATCATCACATAGCCTGTCCCGAGATTCACTAAATGCAACATAACACTCTAAAGCTGCCCTGGGAGGAAAATATCCAGTGCCCACAATAACTTGTTGCCCCCCCGAGCCAACCAAGACAAACAGGTGTTCCACATGAGGGTTGGACTTAAGCAATGAACTCCTGATACTTTTATGGACACCTATAAGTACGCCACCACCACTGGAGTAAACACTAGTCTCAACAGATCTGTCTTTTCTATACACATTGTAATCATATAAATGCAACTCGTTATCAGAGAAGTTGGTGGTTAACCAGGTCTCATTCAGTACAATTATACCATATTGGGAGTAAAAAGCATTTATCAAAAGAGAGTCCAATTTTGTTCTAAGGCCCCTAACATTTTGAAAATAAACTAGAAAGTCGTTAACAAATCCCGCTAGTTTTTTGGCACAATCTTGGGTACACCATTAACATATTTAATAACAAGATTTGGTTCCCCATTTTGTAATTTTTTAAATTGTTTAAGTTTTGGCGCTGCTGAGTGGTTAAATCATTGTCTATAAAGACCTTCTGAGACCGATCAAGATTTCTTCCGCTTCTCAAATTTTTCGAACATCTTCTGCATTGTGTAAAGTGACCCTAATTGGTCTAAAACCATTTTTATTTCTCTTACCTATACGAGTGACACCTTTTACCTGGATCTCAGAGCTTACTAAATTTGAAATGAGAGGTGTGACAGTATATATTTCTTTAATCCCATGCCCTAAGAATAAAACCCCTAAGTATGATGCAGCAACTACAAAAGAAAAACAAAAAGGTTTCCAGCCCGCTCATCACCTTGTTATAAAAAACAAAGCAAATTATTTTGTTAATTTCAATAATTCGTAAATTATGCTTTTTAATGCCCCGATACAAACTTTATATTGAAAAGACATAACTATACAGAATTTCCACTAAGACACTCAATTATTTAAAAATTAGATAATTATATATAATATAAATAAAACAACCTCAATTAATAAGTATCCAACAATAGCTAACCATAATAATATTATGCCAATTGCAAGCAGTTTTCAGTAAACATTATATAATTAAATATCATTCTACCCCAGTGACACACTACATTTTCAATATGTAAGTTTATAATTATGTAAAGAAAATATGGGAAAAAAAATTGCAGTAGAAATACACACCAATTATAAGATATAAGAGTGCCGACACTTGTTTATTTACCGATCCAATGGTAGCATAATATAGATATTGTACCTGTTTTTAGTCTCTCTTGAAGTGATTTTCGAGCTTTAAAAAATCGGCCTCAGACAGAATTCTGCTCACAGAGTTGTCAATGCATCTAACCAGCACATTTCCACTCCACACCCACGTATTTTTTTCACCAAAAGTTTGTTTAGCCCGGTTGAACAGTGACAGACGAGATTTTGTCAGATCTTCATTAATATAAGTACCGAGAGTCGTACTTCGTCAGAAGCAAAACGGACCAATACTGCCGACGACGGCCTCTCGCTTGGAATTTTAGCTGCGATTCTGTGACATTTTTTTACCTCACTATCCAAAATATTTAGATTAAGTTTGTTTTTAAATAAACATAACATTTTCTCACGTACATTTTCACTGTGATATAACCAATAATGGTATCCTAGCCATAAGTAACTAACGCTTGGGTTGAGTATACCTACGTATTACAATAATTTCTTAATTTGCATCGTAATATCCTGTGGTTAAGGTGGAATTGGGTAATTTTTGTAGATTAGACCATGTTTGTGCCTGGTCAAAGCGATCAACTAATTATAAATGATTTTTTAGTGAGGAAAAGAGACTCTGTTATATCTGGAGTTAGTGTATACCATGATGCCATAAGCGAAGCAGGAGATGCCAAAAGTAACAGAGAGACAGCATATTATGATACTGGGGATAGTTAACATTTACTTCTAGAAATCCTATCTTGCCAGTCGTACTTATGACAGAATGTGGTATTGTATGTTCTAAGGTTGTTTCCTATGGATTAGGAATGCAGAACGACCACTGTAATAATTACTAACACGGAATTATTTCAAAGTCATGTTTCATGCTAGGGAGCACAAACTAATTTTGAATAAGTAAAACATCATAGTTAAGGTGCTAGTCAAATATTTTAATAAAAATATATAATAATTTTTTGTTAAAAATTAAAAAATATGCATATGTATTTTAAAGAATTCTAACTATAATTTTATGAACGTAGTAGCAATGGCGGCTCGCAATTTTTAGGACAGTAATATGCTCCAATAGTAACTACTTACTAATTTAGGTCAAGTCTGCTTGCAACCTCTTACTTTTCCCTTTATATTGTATAAAACCCGCTTAGGTTTTTATCAACCTGAAACGTATTTCTTATCAACCATAATATACAGATACAGGTGGCGATAATACCGTTGTTATTCGAAGTAAAAAGAACATTTGAGTAAACGTTTCCTTAGAAAATCAAGTTTTAAATGGTTATTTTGCTGAACAATTAAACTGCTGTACAATTAAATTAAAAATGTATTATTCGGCATGCAATAATTAACAACAAATATATTACTTAAAATGAACTCACAAATTATATTCATTAGTACCCAATACACACAAGTACTAGAAGAATTATTCGGGGTTTCAGTTTTGAGTGGAGTTGGTTTCTCTTTTAACTTTAATGGTAATATTTTGACGCGTTTTATTAATATTTTCATAGTGTGTTTAATTCATTTGAGGCTATGCATCAATGGATTTTGTGTATTTTCGTGTTCAGTAATTTTAGTCAATTTCTGGTATTGTATTCCAGTCGAAATATTAGGTGAAATAATGCTTTGTATACTTGAACCCGCGAGCCGTTACTGTTATAGTTATATATTGATATTAAGTTTGACAAGAACATTACTTTTAAAACATTATGGACTGGTTACGCATTTTATTTATTTATTTATATTCATAGTTTTTCATGACTTATGTGTCCTATATTATCATTTTCTATTTCGATATTAAAGTTAATAATATGTGTTCATTATTAGACCCTAGTGGTTTCTGTTTCGTATATCAATATACTTTTTTTAATATTGTATTTTATAAATTGACAAGATCAGTTACAAATTTTGATAATTTTTATTTAGCGAATAAGTCGATGGCATATATCAAAACAATTTAGACAAATATTTGTCCTTCTTAACCTTCCGTCGGGCGTAGTTACTTTACATGTTCGGGCTCAGGGTATCTGACAGAATCATTTCACAATCCTGAGAATTTTTATATATTATTAATTGAAAAAGTAGTTATTTCGTAACGATAATTAATAAATTATGAGTTGAATCAATGAAAAAATAAATCCTAATGAAATTTAGTAACATCTAATAATAATAGATTATGGGCATTTGTTAATAATACAAATATTTTTTATTCCATAACACAAAACTAAAATGTACAAATGCAAGTATCTAACAAGTCTATAATACATTCAAAATAGTCGCAATATTATTAAAGTTGAACTAATGAGACAGTTGTTTTAGAAAAAGTCGTCTTCTAATCGCTTTCAAGCTGTTCCCAAAGTAGACTATTTTCGACTTAATTCCACTCGTAGTTAGCATAGAGGGCACTACCATTACATTTCTAGATAGATTGCGCATAGAGGGCACTACCATTACATTTCTAGATAGATTGCGAGCAGCAGTGAGCGGGAATTCGGAGATGCTGCATTGTGCTAAGTCTATACTTTCACAGTTCGTTTATCACAGTTTAATCACACTTTTTCAGTCATTTATTATCACAGATTGTTATTTGATTATTTAGTTAATTAAGTAAATATCACAGTTAGTTAATTAGTCAATTATCACATTTAAATAATTATCACAGTTCAGAGATAATGCACCAAGGTAGAGTTAATTGACTGGAGGTTCTTGTCTCGTCTGTTTTTAAAGATGTTCTTGTTAGGTGCACTGATGGTATCATCACTCAAGGCATTCCAGGTGTAGACGACGCGATTTGTTAGAAAGTTTTTCTTATCATGCCCGAACATCTCTCTTTGTTTAATTTCATTGAATGGCCTTTTAGATGTTCGTTGTTGTTGAATGTAGATATATTGAGATTTAAATCAGGGGAGTAGTTGTTGGTTAAGATCTTAAAAGTTTCAATTAAATACCCTCGGTCCCTTCTTTCTTTAAGTGAGCTAAGCCCAAACAATGCAAGTCGTTCGTTATAAGATGTATCTCTTAGTATGAACCTATGCTGCACTTTCTCCAGGATTTCAATGTCTTTCAGGTAATAAGGATTCTATACTGAATGTGCATATTCTAGTTTGGGTCGTACATAGGTTGTATATATCTTCTTCATCAGTTCTATGGATTTATTTGAAAAGGCTCTCTGTATTAGATACATTAGGGAGTTGACTTTCTTCGCCAATTGTGATATGTGTATCTCCCATTTAAGATTACGACTTATAATGACACCAAGAACTCTATGCTCTTCTACACTCTTAATTTCGTCGTTACCCAACCAATATGTGATGCAAGGATTATTTGGACCGATATGCAAAACAGTGCACTTGTCCTGATTGAGCTTTAGTTGCCACATTTGCGTCCATGTTTCAAGTTTTCTGATGTCCTCTTCAAAGAGCTGTGATTCGAGAGAAGGCTTGCAATAGAGTTTGGTATCATCGGCGAAACAGGAAATGTTGGTACCTATTATCTGACTTAGATCACTCAGATATGTTATAAATAATAAAGGTCCGATGACCGACCCCTGTGGGACACCACTGGTAACTCGGTTTGAGGATGAATAAGTACCATTCACTCTCACCTGATGATTTGTGAGTAATCCCTCTATAAATGTCAGCAAACTACCTCGGATACCAAAATACTCCATTTTGTACAGTAGCCTTTGAAAAGGAATCTTGTCAAAGGCTTTTTCTTGATCAAGATATATGTCTACTGATCTGCCTTCATCATATTCTTTAGTCCAATGGTTTAGAGATTCAAGTAGATTGGAGGTGGTAGACCTTTGAGGCAGGAATCCATGCTGTGTTGAAGGGATCACCTGATTTTAAATAAGAAAATTTGTCATTTGTGGCACTATAACTTTTTCCAGTACCTTGCATAAATGACAGGTGAGACTCATTGGCCTGTAGTTGGCTGGATCATATTTATTTCCCTTTTTATAGATAGGGATTACATATGCGCTGGCCCAATTTTCTGGAATATCTCCGTTGTTGATGACATCCTGTAGACCCTTTGCCAGAAATGAAGCCAAAGTTGTGCTACATCGTTTCAAAAATAATGAAGGTATGTCATCCGGTCCTGGACTGGAATCGGGCTTGAGTGAATTTAGTGCTTCTAAAACCTTTTCTTCCGTAACTAGTATATGCGAGATCTCGCTGAGGCATGTTTAAAAAATTGTTCAGCAAGAATTTCGGCTGTTGTTTTGTTGTTAGTTATTATTTCATGATTTGTTGGGCCTTTTAAAACAATTTCTCGTTGAGTACTATTTAGACTGCGTTTTATATAGTTATAAAAGTGTTTATCGTCTCTTTCTAGCATGTTTTCTTCAAATTGTGATTTGGCATCACGGATTAATTTTGTTAGTTTATAGTTTTCTTCAGTACGAGATGCTTTATATTTGTGCCAGAGCTTGTTTTTTAAATACTTCTTTAAATATACTATCATTCATCCAGGGTTTTATTGCATTGTGCCTACAGCTTTCTAAAGGAAAAAATATCTCGATTGCTTGCTTTATTACCCTTTCAAGTGTGCTATATGTAACTGAAGGATGTTCCATATTACCAGTGAGTTTCTCGGTCAGATAAATTATTGACCTGTGTATATCTATCTTTCCAGAATTTTCGTTTTAATGTTTTTTTGGTAGGTTGATTAAGTATCTGCAGTTGTACCACTGCGGTAATAACTAAGTGATCACTTTTACCTATAGGTGGTAAGTAATTTATTTTAGAAATTAGTTTTTCATCACTTACAAGTAGCAAATCGAGAAGAGAAGCTTGGTTCCCACGAAATCTGGTACATTCCTTGACCATCTGCCAGACACCCCATTGTTAATATTTGTTGAGAAAGTCTTGGGCTAAAGCATTATTTGCAGTTACAGTGAGATTATTCCAGTTTTTTTCTGGGTAGTTAAAATCCCCAAAAATAAGGGTATTTGGATTTTACCTGTATATGTCATGGAGAGTGTCAATCAATACTGTAATATCATTTGGCGTGATGTTTGGTGGTCGATAAATACATCCCAGGAGAAATATTAGGTTTGAAAGAACCAAATTGACCCAAACTGCATTTATGGAGGTTGGCATATGATACTGATTGTTTGAACTGGATTTGATTTGTATCCCATTTATAGAATTATTAATCATGATACATGCTCCACCTCCTCTGTGGCTAGTTCTGTCATCACAATAAATCTTGTAGCGTGGAATGTTGATTAACAAGTCGGGAATAGTATCATTTAACCATGTTTCCGTAAGCATTAATATTGAGGGTTGCTCTTTTTGCATGAACACCTGGATTTCATTTAGCTTGTTGGTAAGTGAGTTTGCGTGAGATCTCAGTTAGTGAAGTCGGATTTGCTGTTTTTAGTTTTTTGATGCATGATCTTTCTGGTTTTCAAGAACTGGTATTTTGATTATTTTTGGAATGCCCTTAATATATTTGATTTTTAGGTCTGACTCACCTGAAGTTTTTCTCTGTTCGAGCTCTTTTAGTACATCCCTTAAGTACTCCCTCTGTGCTTGTGTCTGATCATATTTTACGTATTTACCAGTGTTTTCCAATACGTGTTTATTCTTTAGTACCTTAAGCGCTTCTTCCTTTGACGCAAAGATTACTCTAACAGGGCGACTCTTTTGTGGGTTGTAGGTACCAACCCTAAAGTTTTTTTTATGTTTGTCAAGTCGGCCTCAGGGCAGACAGAGGTTAATATGTCTTTGACAACCTTGCTTTCTTTTTCCCCTAACTTCCTTGGTATTTGCTTCTTGTTTTCCGAGTCCAAAAATAAGCACATTTCGGGTTCTTAGTTCTCTTTCCTGAATTTCTTTAATTGCTGGTTCGACTGTGCCTTCAAAAGGATGCGCACATTTTATCAGCGGTACAATACTCCACCCTTTGTCTCATTGTAGCATGTTATAATTTACTTGATTATCAGTGTTAGGATCTATTGATTTGCCACTATGTAAAGTAGAAACAAGAATAACATTCTTTCCTTTCTTTGGAACATACTATGAGACTAAAGCTGTGAAATCATTGAATCCACATTTGCTCGAATCCATAACTAACCCAACTGTTGAAGCAAAGTCAACTAGTAACGCTCTCTTCTTTTTCTTTACAGTATCATCAAATTAAATTTTGTTTTACCATAGTTTTTCCACCAAGTCAAAATCAGTAAACCAGTTGTTATGGTTCGGTCTGTGTCTTTTAATGGGATCTATCATCCGTTTGACAAGATCTGCTGGTTTATTACTGCCTTCAGGTTGCTTTCCTTCATATATTTACTAAAAGTAGCATACCTTAGCATTCAACCTCAAATCGTACTTTGCGGATATGTATTATTAGAACATCGCCAAACTGGGCGCAGGGGATCCAACAGATTAACAGCTGAAATATTGATAAATGTGCGATATTCCTAAATATATTTGTAAACATGCATAACAATAACTAAAGTATAATACTTTACTGTATCTGGTAGAACAGCTGCGCCCGACGGAAGGTTAACTGATATTTTAATTTGGCTCTTGCCTAATCGTCGTTTTATTTTAGCTATGTAAAGTTAGTGATAATGGGACCAAGATGCAGTTGCTGCATAAAGTGCTAACTGTACCACCAATTATTTATCAAAACTTAATCTATTTCTTTTTTTGTAAATTAAACGTAACTTGCTGACTTTAAAATAATATCTATATCGAATCTTCTAATCAACAAAGATACTCTGATAGGAAATTATTTAGTAAATAACCAGGTGTTTGTTATAATAGTCTTAAATCCTTTATAATGAGGTCTGAGAGATAATCGAAAAAAATGATACTGGTGAATTATCCAGGCCAAATTATAGTGGTGGTGAAATATTAAAAAAAAAATAATAGTGTGATATGTACCAGGGCCTGTAAGTGCATTTTTGTGGAGGCATTTCAAAGACTCAAAACGTTTTTTCTTTGCTAGTCAAAACTGGATCCCTACAGTGTGGCAAAAATGTCTGGAAAATAGGAAAATAT
>MU189998.1:24194-46737 GCA_016904865.1 Pissodes strobi
TAATTTTGTTGAGAATACATATTAGACGCGTACGTGCAATAGAAAAACTATAAAAATAAATTAAACCTTGCACTATCTTGAAATGATTGTGCTTTTTTTGAATATCAAATTATTAGCAGTACCAATTGATACTAAACTGAAGCATATTAAAATAATGCATTTTTAAAGATAACAGAATGCAAACTAAACCGAAATCTATGTAAATGATAATATAGGATACTATACCATTATTTCTGTTAGTGTTTTTCCTCTGGCATACCCACAGTCACCTCTGCCAAATATCCAGCCCGGAGCTATTCCGTCAGGATCATAAAGTAGAATAGCGTTCCGACATGACGTATATAATATTCTCGACACTAAGATTGTAATTACCTAGAAGAAAATATGCCTTAAAAAAAGACGACAAATCTTACCATGTTTCCAAAATTAATACACTACATTCAAAAGGCAAGATCTAAGTTCCTTTACGAGTCCGCTGAACGCAATGTTTAGGGAAAGGTTATAGAGTAGTCTAGTGTCGTACTCCAACAGACTAATTTACCGTAACTATGGTCACAAAGGCGCGCCAAGCTTACACGGGAAAATCGTGATTTCACTATGCAGAGGTCAGATCAAGTATCATATGCATAAAGAAAACGATATACTGGACATAACAACCAACACACCCTATCATTTTTGGGTGACCCCTCTTTCTGTAAGTTTAAACATGACACTGTGACTTACATTTTGTTTTTATTAATTTTTAGAGTTCAGTTTTGAAAACGAAGGCAAAATTGTCTTCGAAACGTAAGTCTGGCAGCTTTGTTTGGGTAAATAAATCGGACATAATGCCAATAATCCTGCGACCTGAGCCGAAACAAATTCAAGTGGCATAAAAGTCATATATTTGTCTCCAAAAATTAAGCTGCCACAAGAATGTTGTAATAAACCGGAGTTAGTAACTGATTCTAGTTAAATTGACTCAAAAATAACTCCAATATGTACTAGTTAGCCAAGAGAGAACATTGAAATAAAATAATAACTATTTAAAAAATATATATTTCAATTCAAATTTCAAGAAATAATGCCCGAACCGCGTCAAGAGTTAAATTATTTTCCGTAAGGAAAATTCAGGAAAATGTGCAACAATGGTCCCTGTCATAATATGCTTTACTACCATAAAATTCCCTGAAACTTTGGCCATTTCATCGGTTCATTCGCCTTCGGAGTTAATTTCTTAACTCCAGGACAAGAGAGTGCCCCTACACTTACAAGCTCTTCCACCCGAACCTGTTGGCTTGTAAGTGGGGGCTGCTTATTCCGGCAGCCGTTCGGCCGTCAGAGCCCCGTCAGTTATCTAGCAGGGTGTACCGGATAACTACAGTTATCACACTAGAAGGTAAGGTTGACATTTGGGCTAGTATTATAGTATATTATAATATATTATACTTTCACCCCTTACATTATTAGGGCACCTGTATTTATCGAAACATAATTGATGTATATCCTTGATATTTTTATGAACCTCTTATTAAAGCTCAGTGCTAATGCCAACCTGTATTTCATTTATTAGGGAATGTAGAATTTATCTTACCATCTTACCAGATTGAATTTAAGCTTGGGGGATAGTCAGCTAATTAGTTCTATTCTTATTGTATCATAACTTATTATCTGGCGAACTCTTAAACAACTAGGTCATAACAGAAATTACCTGAACACTGAACTGTGTATGGTTGTTATGGACAGCACACCCTTTTCAGTTATAGAATTCAGCAGAAATATGTTACTACCCAAGATTTCAGTTTGGTTTTCTATTACTTGACTCTCCATTGTAGCTTTCCACTTACTGATGGACGCTATGAAAACTGTTCAGTTGGCGGGTTGGTATACACAACGGGAAAAGTCGATAACAATTGATCGGATTGATTTGCCATATTTACGTTTTAGTAATACATGTAATATAACGTTCATAAAGTCGATTTGATGCACAAATATACTAACATGTAAAATTGTAATTGCACTAACTACCATTCCAAACCCCTCTATAACGAATCCAATTGGAGTTTTCATTTTCTCCACACACCCTTTAGTGTTTAAAGATTCCAGTACAGTATTGGGTTCATCTACCCATACATTGGTAAACGTAGTTTGTTGGATCGGGTCGTGAAGACATTGCAGAGGAAAGTCAACTTTGCAGCAAGACCATGGAACTATGGGCAGTGTTAGTCTCGCCTTTTCAAAACGCAGCCTAAAACAAATTGTATATACTTAGGTACGTGATAGTGTAGATACTGCAAAATGTAATTTCTAACATCTAATACGCATGAAAATACTCAATAAATTCAATTCAATAAATGTACTAGTCATTACAATTTATCCGGCGCTTTTGTCGAATAGCTTGTTAAGTGCTAATTATGTTCACTGGCCTATTATGCAAATCGACGGATTTGTGTTCACAATACAAACTGCAGCACTTAGAGAGGACCAAATCCTAGTATGTGCAAAATGTGAGATCATCAATTAATTAATTATATATTATATGAAGACTACACTGCAAAAAGGATGATGCTCACTAAATCCAAGTTTTTAGCTAGGGCAAATTTAAAGTTAAGACCACTGGTATAAAATCCTACAATATTTTTTACCAATGTCCTCACCACCTAATTTTTCCTTGACTAGTATACTATCAATCCATACCTCAAATCGCTTGTTTTTTTTCTATGTTTATGCGAAAAAACAAAAACAAACAAAAATAGTACAAACTTTTTTCTGCAAGAAAGATGAGTGTTATGACCGTCATCATTTTTGCGCAATAAGACAAAAGGTTTTACCTTTCACTAAAACTCAATATTTTTACTGTTACTATTTAATATATTATCAGAAAAAAGTAAGGCAACAAAAATTAAACCAGTACCAGTGGAGAAATACTTTTAGCCGTCTGTACACCATTTTACTACAGATTCTTATCTTCAGATTTTGTGATTTTAGGATTTGCTGTTGCAGTTTAGGTTTTGCTTTTGTAGTTTTAGGTTTTGCTTTTATAGTTGTAGGTTTTGCTTTTATAGTTTTAGTCTGAGATGTTTTTGGTGCATGAGGTAGCTTGTCAACATAACTTTTTGTGGCTGGACTACAAAATTTTTTTTAATGATGAAGGTCCTGAAATTTTTTTTCAGAAATTGATAATGGCCTGAAAAAGAACATCTTTGTCATAATTTAGAATATAATGTCACAAGATAGGTATCATTGCGAAGTGAGTTTGGCAAGAAAAATTCCTTTCGGTTGCAGTCTGGACAAACAAGTGGTGCAGATGATTGTTGAGGTCTGATTGGAGTACATTCCCAGTGACCGTTAAAGGAGGATCTATGCTCCACTAATCTGCTACGTTCAGACTAAAATAGAATTTCTCTTATAGGTCTTGTAGTCAGTCAACACTGAATACTTGAAATGGTGAAGGCTTAACTCGTGCATTTTGTACCACATTAACCCAATCGACTGGTACTTCACAAGGTGATTTCTGATTAATAACATCCATATTTCGGTCGCATTTCATCTAAGAGTGACCACGGATTGGAAATGTGATTTTGACAGATTCCAGATGTTTCACAATGGTAACTACGTAGCGTAGTGGCAAAATTTAATCACTAGATAGTTTTTATTTTGCCCACTGCAAGAATCGCAGAAGATTTCTAGGTGTTTCACTTGGGGGGTGCAAAACATAAAAAAAATTATTTAACTTTGATGTTACCTCGTCAGCCCTTTTTGAGCCCATTTCATCTGAGTAGCAATAAAAAAACTGAATCTCCACTTGATAAAATATGAATGTTGAACATATAGAAGCTCAGCTGGCGGCGATAATACACATCATTGGTTGCTATAACAAGCCTACGTGACTCGCGCGCCGGAATGACTCTCTTCCTTGTTGCGTTGGTCGTGATGACGCTCATCCTTCTTGTAAAATGTATAATTCTTTAAATCATTATAACAGCTAAATTATAATCTTTTTTGCATAAAACGACAACCCTGATGCTTCTTATGATTCGTGGCTACGGATTGCTAACATAATCTCGATTTCGAAAAAAAATTACCTTCATCCTTTTTGCAGTGTGGTCTTCGTATCTGATTACATTACAATACATTACATTAAAATTAGAAAAGGGCCGTTTAAATTTATCAATTATATTCCGAAAATTATGGATAAAGTTTCAAAAAAATTAAATAAATTTGGCTGTAATACAATTCAGGTTAATAAGAATAATCTAGGGAGAAGACTAATAAACAATAAAGACAAAATTGACAAACAATCTAAATCTGGTGTTTACAAAATAAATTGTGTGAACTGTGAAGCTGTATACGTAGGACAAACTGGTCGAAACTTAAATATTAGGATTAAAGAACACAATAAATCGATTTTACATAATATTAAAAACTCTGGCTTAGCAAAACATTGTATAGAAAATAACCATTTTATAGATACGAATAATGTCATACTTTTACACACCGAAACAAAAAGCAAAGGGCTGATCCTTTTGGAGTACCTAGAAATCCAAAAGTCACAAAAAAGAGACGTTTTAAATACGAGCGACCAAATGACCTGCTCTTTAAACACCTGCATAATTGACAGTGTAATAAAAACAAAATATCGTCAGATGGTTTAGTAGTAGGGTATAACAATTTAGATTTTAGTATACAACTACTCTTGATAAAGGCCTCATCAAGCCGAATCATATGTAGAGAAAAATATCTCATTAAATTATTTTCAAACATCTAAAAGCAATGTACTAATAATTATCCCTAGTATTATTTTAAATAATTGTGTATAATAGTGTCGAGTGAATTGAAAACATGGTCTTAATCTGTTGTGTTTCATAAGAATGATGTAAGTACATGTTTTTAATTGAGAATATTTATGAACAGAGATCGATGTTGAGGGTACAAACATTCAGCATTTCTGTAGCATACAGAAATCAATGAAATTTGCTTATTCTTTTTGTAAATATTGTTTTTAAGATGAAATTTTGAATTACATTTAGTGGGTGTAACACGTTTATGTATAGGCTTCTCCAAAGAATTATATCATCTTCCCAAGGAGTCAATCAAAACTTTATTATTCACACAAAATAGAAATGTTTTCTTAAGTGTCTCATAATATAAAATGTTCTCTAATGCTTTTAGTTAACTTTAAGACATGCAGTCCCCTTTTAAGAATTGTATCTATGATAATTCAAAGATATTTTGTTGGATCAACTTTAGATATAGAAGCCAAATTTTCAAATTCAAGTCCTTTAAAGAGAGGTATATTACTAGATGTAAAGAAAAAGGGCAAATAATTTAATTTTGTAGCATTTAGTGTTAGTTTAAAGGTGTTTAGCCTCTTTTTCTTATTTTTATAATACCACTAATTGCAATTTCCTTAACCTAATCGCAAGTGTCACCCACAAACGTAACAGCGGTGTCATGGGCATAAGAGGTAATGGTATAATTTTCTGCAGTTATATTCATTAGATAATTTATTAAGCGATAGAAAGTATCGAACCTAATGCCCTGAGGAATACCAATTTTAACTGTCAGTGAGTGACTCTGTGTGTCTTGTATTTTTACTACTTGCGGTCTATTGCTCAGATAGGTCTCGGAAAACATCCAATACAGTACCACATACTCCATAAATGTTTCAAATGATATATGTGGCACTGTCTCGAATGCCTTCGTGAGATCCAGAAGGAACACTTTTAGTTCATGTCGAAGTGAGCCGTTATTTGTCTAGCTAGTTCGTTTATAGCGTATTCAGTACCTACTCAATTCATTTCTAAATTCGAATTGATTAATAGAAAATAATTATTAGAATTTAGAAAATGTACAAGTCTGTTTTAAAGCCATTTTTCAAAAGCTTTTGAGAAATTATTTATAACATCAATAGTTCGAAAATTAGAAATATTGTTCTGGATTGGGATAACAGTCGTTTTAAATTTACTTTAGACCTCTCCAGTTCTGAAGATTACATTTATATTATATTAAAGGATCTAGTATAGAGGGATATGCCCCTTTAATATTGCCAACTAGAAGCTACTATTGCCGAGTAGAAGAATCAAACTTTCCAGTCCGTGTTGAGATACTCCATCTTCACTAGGTGACGTATTTGCAGGAAGGATTGACTAGCTTATCTGATGGCGAATAATGTGAGCAGTTTTTTGGTGATTGCTCAGTTCGTCTTAATCACGTCGTTTTTTACTAGCGCGAAGCAACTGTTAGCATTTATTTTTTAAATCAAGCTGTCTTCTGAGAATTGGCTTTCGCATTAAAAACTGCAAAGTGTCACAGGAGCTATGAATCGCTCTCTCTAAATTTTTTCCTAGTGACAATGTCATTGAATACTTCTATCCTCCTTTCTCGTATTTCTATTATTTCTTGAAGATAATAGGCTTCAGTTAAATAGTAGTAGTTTAGTGAAGTGAAATTCGCATAGTCTTTAAGACTAAGAGTATGTAATGATGGTAATATAGACTATGACGAGCCACCTTTGTAATGAAGCCATTGCTAGAATTTTGCAATAGTGTGATAGTGCATATACGTTCAGTTAGGGTAGGTTAAAAGGGAATGGACCTATCTCGCTCCCTCGAACGCCACTTTTTGGTCTATTTACTGTTCAGTCTTATCAAAAAAAAAACAGCTAGGTGCCAAAATTTACACAAAGCAAGAACAGCCCTATTTGTAGCACCATGCAAGCAACAGGAAATGTAATCGAATCACACACAGTGCCTACCTAAACCACTTTTTAACATGTTTACCGCTTGATCCTCATTTAATTTAGTTATCCTTAGTGAGGTTTTCATGGCTCCAGGAACCAGAAACTATTAAATAAATCACTCTACATGTAGGTGACTGAAAACAAGAACATCTTATACGTCCATTCCAAAGGATACATAAACAAAAACTGTGGTAACCCTAAAATAGATAACACATTTCAGGATATTATTAATTTCATGAAGCAAAATTACATAACTAATAATTGTGAATGTGAGAAAATCAGAACCATGTGAGAAACAGAAATATAACTCCTTTAAACTAGGGATTTCTACTGATATGCAATGGACTACTCTAAATGCTGACGTCTGGCTAAAGGCTACCTATATACATAATTTTTGAAATCTAAAGAAACTAGCGACCAGAAATTAACCAAATTCTCAAATGGACAATTAATAAAGAAAATGGACTTTATCCAGTACAATATGCAATCTATAAGTAATAAAATACATCAGGTCGAAACTGACATGGCAAATAAACTCCTGGACAAAATTAACGCACGACCATAAATTTGGCACATATTTGCGATGCTTTTTTTCTAGAACCTACGATCCGATTGGGATGATTTTTTTTTTCAATTGTAGGCCTGTTCCTTCGCAATATCATATTCTCGGTTTCTTTGATAAGAAGTTAATATTAATATTATACCGGGTATAATAAAATTATTGCTTTTTTTGTCGGAAGTTTCGTATCACCCTGTGGGGTATACTAGCAACCGGCACATATCGCAGTTAAAGTTGAATCATAGCCTCATTTGTCCTTAACATTTTCTTTTTTGATTTACTTCATTATCTCAGTTACGAGAGGAGATACACAGATTTAGATGTCAACATGCTGATATAAACTTTATTAACGTATACATTCAATAATATAAAATGTGCAATTTATGTTTTATTTTTGCTGTGATAAAAAGAATAAATTAGCGATTCACTTCCTTAAATTACAATATTAAAATTAAAAACTAAATTTCATGTTTGTTTGAAACAAAAACTTTACTTTGAAACATGTGAAATATGAAAAAAATTAAAGAACTCAAGAACAATTGAAGTTAAGGATTAAGTATATGATATTAATATCGTGTGAACACGCCTGTACTTCTAATTACCGCATTCATGCGCCTCGGCATACTGGAAATTATTTTTTTTTATTATATCCTGGGGGATATTCTCCCATTCGGCAATCACTGCATCCATCAGTTGATTGTGGCTAACGGGTGCGCGTATCCGACTTCAAACTTTTCTTTTAAGAGTATCCCATATATGCTCTATGGGATTTAAGTTGGGACTGAGAGGTGGCCATTGCATCAGTGGAATTCCAGCATCATTGTTTGTCGTACCAAATCGTGCAGCAGGCTGCAACTACAGGGAGGTTTGTACTATGAGACGAGACTGCGAAATATAATTTGAAGATCAATCGACTTACCTGCAAGGAAGGTTGATCAAAATTATATGAGCAGTCTCGTCGAAATATTACAAAGTCCCCCCCACGGTCAACCTGATCTCATACTTTTAACTACTGAGTCAGAATTTGGTACGGACGCATGTGCAGGTGGAGAGGAGATGTTTTCTTAAATTAAATAATGTAAAAATACCTTAAACGAATTTTTGCTGATCAGCAGTTTCCAAATTAATTTTAAACAATTAAACTGAGTATTTGACAATAATTACTGTCACTGTAAATCATTTGTTCACAGAATTTTCTTGAAAAGAAATTCCATTCTACTATACTGTTAAAAATGAACGTAGGCGATCAAAAGTTTAGTTAGCGAATAAAAAGTTTATCTTTACAAAAAACATATTGACATCTAAATCTGTGTATATCCTCTCGTAACTGAGATAATGAAGTAAATCAAAAAAGAAAATGTTAAGGAAAAATGAGGCTATGGTTTAACTTTAACTGCGATATGTTCCGGTTACTAGTATACCCCACAGGGTGATACGAAACTTCCGGCAAAAAAAGCAATCATTTTTTTATACCCGGTATAATATTAATATTAACGTCTTATCAAAGAACCCGAGAATATGACATTGCGAAGGAACAGACCTACAATTGAAAAAAAAATCATCCAAATCGGATTGGAGGTTGTAGAAAAAAACCACGTCAAATATGTGACAAATTTATGGTCGTGCGTTAATTTTGCCCAGGAGTTTATATATAAATCATTTGCTTTACTAAACACTGATTGACACCAGAGGAAATCAATCAATCAATATCTTCATATTCACTGGTCTGATTCATTTACAATACTGCCTAATTTCACTGTTGCAGGTCTAGAAACCAATAATACCGTGAAGCTTCAACATTAGATGTCAGCCGAAACACTGACACTCATCGAAAACCGACGTAATATTCGTCTCTTAGGGGGTTACCCGAAACAGCAGGAAAACGTAACGAAGCAAGCGACATCAGACACCTTTCAGGAAGAACAAAAACAACCACATCAACCAGCCTATGTAGGGAGCTGGAAAAACATGCTAACGAGAACCGCTCCAAAGAACTATACGACAAACTTAAATATCTCTCGAGAATTCAAAGTTAGGACCACCGACCTCCATTATATGGATCAGCACAAGCCGTCTGTGTGCGTCGAAAAATCATACCAATCATGGGGAAAAAACCGGGTTCTGCGTCGGACAGAACTGAAAATCGGATGGTTTTACTCATGCGCATTGCGCACAAACACCAACAAGCGACAGAACGAAATCAGCTGTTAAAGCTTTTACAGTTCGGTAATCAATAATATTAATATTATCAAATTTCTCTGACCTTGCTTGTTGCTTGCACTTCAAAATAATTCATTTTTCTGTGTTTGCCGTTTTGTTTCATTCAATTATTGAATTAGTTTATGTTATCATTTTTGTTGAAAATAACTAATTTACTTTTGCATATCTAGTTTAGTTTATTATTATAATAGCTCGTTATACTAATAACGTTATACACTAGTATAAGTTGGTGAAGACGTTAGGATTTAAATTATATTGTGCAACAAGTGCTGAAAATAAGAGTTTTCACACGAATGACAGTTTGGTGGCACGAGCCGTAGGCGCGTGTCATAGTCTCATGAGTGTGAAAAGTCTTTTCAGCACGTGTAGCACACTATACTTTTTCTACGACTGCTACATAGAGGATGCTCGACTGGGAGTGTGGTAGAAAATGGCATGTTATATGGGAAACTTATGTATTATTGATTTATCAGAAAATGTTATTCCTAATGAAAGAAGCTACCTGAGTAAGAGATTCTCCCTAAACTATAAATAGGGGCACAGTCCTAAAATGGGGCCACCAGTGTGGCGTCCCTATTTACCAAATATTTTGAAAAAGGGGCTCCGGGGGCGAAGCCCTAAAATGAGGCCCCAGGGGCGAAACCCTAGAATGGGGCCTATGGTACGGGAGTCTAATTTTTTACGAATGGGGCCCCCCGGGGGCGAAGCTTTCAAATTGGGCCCCAAGC
Source organism: Pissodes strobi (assembly GCA_016904865.1). Taxonomy (NCBI): domain Eukaryota; kingdom Metazoa; phylum Arthropoda; class Insecta; order Coleoptera; family Curculionidae; genus Pissodes; species Pissodes strobi. The sequence goes on from MU189998.1 coordinate 34,423, forward strand.
CTTAAAAGGGGGCCCCTGGTATGAGAGTCCCATTTTCTACAGTTTTGCAAAAAGGCGCTCTTGGGGGGGAGGGGGTGAAGCCCTAAAAATGGGCCTTCTTTTTTAGAGATCTGAGAATGGGACCTCTGAAGGCGAAGCTCTACAACGGAGACAGACGAAGCCCTTTAAATACCCGAATAAGCGTGTATACTTTGCACAGGCAATGTCGAGTTTTCAAGAGCAGTTGTTAGTGCGTGTTTGTCTATTTTTAGGGCAGTCTTAGAAAAAAAGACCTTAAAAGACAATGGCGTCAACTGCCAAGGTCAAAAAAATACTCAACGGTGTTTGGTTTGGTGTTGCCAAAATAAGGCTATAATACCAGGGATTTCTTATTTTAAGAAAGTATAATTTACTTTTAAGGATAACTGCAGTATAACATAACATACAGAATATGGGAATAATATCACCTTAGAATAAGGGTTTTTTTTTACTGACCTTTGGCATAAATCACGATGCATAAAGAGGTGAGTGAGGTTATTCAGTTTCATCATTTTGTATTAAAAGAGTCTTCTTATAGGTAGGATGGATATTAATTTACTTTGTTGAGCTTTGATGCTCTAAATAGTGTTTTTTAGATCCTTAAATGGGTAATTATTATTGTTCCCCATACTTGTCTCTGGTATTTTAAAAATCCCTTTACAGACTACTTATAGGGGTTCAATAATATAGAAATGATCCGTGGGGGGCGAGCTTTAATTTTTTTTCCAATATTGTAAGCGGAATCCGGTTTGGGCTCTAAATACACAAATAACTATTATAAATTCTTAAAATCCGGACCTGTCGCTTATCCACGGCCGTGCGTTGATGAAGCACGTGGAATCGATCGATAACCTGCTAATTGAAACTGCGCAGTCTCAGAACTAGCTTATTTTGTTTACATCTGAAGGCGCATGAATTGGTATGATTTGGATCGCTTTGTGCTTATCCATATAATGGAGGTCGGTGGTTAGGACCCATATCACCAGGGATGACCGGGATAATGCAACCACGGGCGCCAAGGGAATAACCAATTTAAGACTATTGCATTAGAATTTTCCAAGATGGTCCGCAATCTACACAGGAATACCTGATACAAGATCCCGAACCAGACAGACTTAAGAACGAAGATTACGAAGCCAGAAAGCGCCAGGCTCTGACGGAATCACTGCTGAAATTCTAAAGAGTATGGGTGAACTGCCCACCGAAGTACTACATGATATATGCAATAAGATCTGGAGATTTAGAAGGTGGCCGGACCAAAGGCGGTATTCTGTCTATATAGCGCTGTTCAAGGAAGGTTCACCACTCGATTGCGAAAACTATCGCACTATCGCGCTCATATCCCACGCTAGCAAAGTTATGCCGATGATACTGCATGAAACGGTGAAGACATTTATCCTCTCACAAACACCTGATGAACAGGCGGGTTTTATGCCGAGCAGAGCGACCAAAGGTCAGATATTGAACGAGAAAGACAGATAGTTTAATATCAGCATGGCATTGCGATTTGTGGATTAAAAGAAAGCGTTGGATAAGGTAAAATAGCCAAAACTCTGCGTAATTCTTATTGAAATGGGAACACCAAGACACCTGGTATAATTCATAAAACAACTGTATATCCAAAAGACAAAGACGGTAACACTGAGAGTAAGTGGTATTCCATCCTATATATTCTCAGTTGCAACTGGAGTTTGACAGGGGTATGTTCTCTCCCTCCTTCTCTTTAATACCTACACCGAGTATATAATTTGAGAGATCTTCCAAGAATGGAATGGCGACATCGCGGTTGAAGGCAGAAATCAATAATCTATGCTATACCGAGGATACCCTAATCATAACTAAGGATGAGCACGAGCTCGAGGTCATCATGGGAAGGCTCGACACCCAGAGCAGAGCAGATTGTAGGCCTCGAAATTAACAAATCCAAGAGTAAAGTGATGATCGTGAATCGTCCTAACAAAAACCCCAATATCTTAAAAGTTACTAACTATGATGTAAGTCAATTTGAATATCCGAGTTCCGTCGTAACAAATACTGGCGATTGCGAACCTGAAATACGAAAGCGCATTGCACTGGCGGGGACATCAACAGCAAAACCAACTCGGATCTGGTAGGATACCTCAATTAGAATCTACACGAAGCTCCATTTACTCCGAGCATTTATTTCCCCCGTCGCGACATACGCAGGGGAATCATCGACCCTAAAGATGAGTGACCGCCGGAGGATTAACGTCCTGGAAATGTGGTGCTATAGGCCATTACTACGAATGCCATGGACAGTAAGATGCACCAAGGTTTGGACTCCGAGCCAATTAGGCGTAAAAACATATTAACCAGCATTATCCTAAATGTTTTGACCACATAATCAGAGGCAATGGAGAAAATCATTGTAGACCAAGAGGTCGCTCACCATCGCGATGGATGGACCAGGTAAAGAGACGACCGGAGAGAATTTCCGGAAGCGGTGTACCACGCCTAAGACAGAGAAACATGGCGAGAGACCGCAAAGAGGATGCATACATGATTTCACCTCACCCTCTCATATGGTTGGATAAGAAGATAGATCTTGCTTTGGCAGCTTTGTAGCACAATATGGATACATAAATCATTGAATTTGTGTAAAATTTCTTTTGTAGGTACAACGATAGTTATCACTTTTACTAAAGAGTTCAGATACGGAAAACAACACGTTATCTTGAACAAAACGTTTTCAAACGGTAAAGTTGTTTAAATATGTAAAACACTCCTCGGAGGGCATCGCAATATTTGATTTTCGCAGTTACTCCGGTAAGAAACATGTTACTCTAATACGGTTGTTAAAATATCATCAATCCTCTTATTTGGCTAGGGTAAAAGAAATATTGTGCTTTGGTGGATCGATTGCGGCTTTAGCATCATAGTCCAGTGCGTCATATGTATTTTCAACACGAAATAATGACACTATTTTAATAAAATATTATTCAGGTTTCTTTAAACACAAATATCAAAGTATCAATACTTTTATAATGCCACGGCCCTAAAGTTTTAAGACAACTACAAACCATCAAGCACCATTTTCTAATTTTTTTTATTTTACCGAAAATTGAATGCGCTTTTATTTTTATTTTTTTTATCTCTTCTTCTTCAGCATCTCTGGCCTGTTTCCACATACACGGTGGCCGTCCAAACGGCGCCGTTTACACGGCTAAAGGGCGCATGAAATAATGAGTGTTTTCACATGCACCGGAGCCGTGTGTGCGGCAACATAATGGAACAACACCGATCAAACGGCGCCGTTTGCGCGGTCACCGTGTATGTGTGAAACAGGTCTCTTGGTCCACTGCTGGACGAAGGCTTCTCCCAGGACCCTCCACGAAATTCTGTACTGTGCTACTACTTTTGACATCGTCCAACCTTTTCTGCGGTCTTCCCACTCTAGATTACCAATCTACCAGTCTTATTGTCCACCTGTCTGTATTCTGCCTTGCAACGTGTCCTACCCATTGCCATTTGAGTGTCATTATTCTTTTGAAAATATCTGTTAGGCCTGTTCTTTATCTGATGATTTCGTTGCGGATTCTCTGTCTTAAGCTCACACCGAGTATTCTTCTTTCTATCGATCTTCGTGTAACCCTTAGTCTTTCTGCACTTTTTTCTGTAAGCATGACAGTTTCTAAGCCCTAAGTAGCCACCGGCAGTATGCACGTTTCATATACTTTCCGTTTGAGGCAAATTGGTATTGTAGGCTTACTAAAAATGTAGTTGAGCCGACCGAAAGCGGCCCTTGTCAGTCCTATTCTTCGCGATATCTCCGGGGTATGATTTTCTTTCCCTAGCCTTAATTTGTGACCCAGGTATACGTAATGGTCAACGTTTTCTATTATCTGATTATTTGTATATTTTCACGGCTCATGATTTTGGTCTTCTGAATATTCATTTGCGGTCCCACATCGATTGATGCCTGTTGGAGTTGATGCATCATTATTTCTAGTTCGTTTTTGTCAGTACTGATCACTATAATGTCGTCTGAAAATCACAAGTGGTTCAGGTATGTCTCATCTATTTTAATTCCTTTATCTTGCAAGGCAATTTTTTGAAGACTTCCTCCAGAGCTAGGCTAAATAGTTTCGGAGGCATTGGGTCTCCCTGTCAGACGTCCCTCTCGAACTCTCGATGGGAATTTTGTCAGTTAGGTCAGGTATTCATCGAAGTGTACCTTTAGAGATGCTTTTTCGTAGATATTGCTTATTAATTTAGAGTATCTTGAGTACATTCTAGCAACTAGATGAGTGCTCTAAGTACGGCCCAAATCTCAATGGAATCGAAGGGTTTTTAATAGCCTACGAAGGCCAGGTGTATGTCGATGCTGTATTCATTTGTCTTTTCGATGAGTAGTTTCATTGTTTGTACGTGGTCTAGGGTGTTGAAACCTTTGCGAAATCCCGCTTGTTCCACTGGTTGATAAGCGTTAAACTTTGATGTTAGTCTATTTATTATTATTCTAGAGAGCAGTTTGTATAAGTGTGACAGAAGGCTTATCGGTCGACAGTTCTCAATATTTGTATTGTCTAATTTTTTGTGCATAAGGATGACTTCTGCGCTTCGATAATCTTCAGGAATTTTACCTTCATTTAAGCATTTATTGAAGAGTATCCTTAGTGATTTGACCAGTGGATCTCCCACCATTTTTAACATTTCGCTGGTTATGTTGTCGCCGCCCGGTTTTTTTTTATTTTTCATTTGTTTCAATGCTGTTCTTATTTCTTAGTTTGTTATATCTGGGATTTCTTCGGCTCCGACATTCATACTCGTTGTTTTTGCATTTGACATGTTTGAGATACATGACTTGTATAATTTTTGGTAGAATTCCTTTATTATGTTTGTGATGCTTCGTCGGTCTGTTGAAATAGTTGCTTCCTTATCTTTGATCTTTGTTATTTCCCGTTTCATCCACGATTTGTTTTTTCGTACTACTTTCATGTTATCATTATCATCTATGGCTTGTTGGATTATTTTAGTTGTGTCGGTTCTTAGGTCTTTACGTATTTTTTTTTTCGTTCTATATTGTTGAGTTCTTGGTAGTGGTTTGACTATTTTCTTGTTTCGCGCCTTCTTTCCATCAGTATCTTCGTTTCTTTACTTAGTTTGCATTGTCTTGTGTTTCTATCGTGTGTGCATACTTTCTTGATCACTACTTGGAGGTCTGAACGTATTTTGGCCGATAGATCATCGAGGTCCAAATTTTTGTGATCTTCAACAGGTTCCAATTTCCTTTTTAGTTCTTGCTGATATTCCTATTTTTTGTTTGTGAGAGTTTCATTTGTGGGGAACCTGGTTTTGTATATGAGTTTTCCTCTTTCGATTTTATGTTGGAAAACAAGTCTAGCCCGTACCAGTCTGTGATCGTTCCCTGAGTCAAATTGGTTCAGAACGGAGACCTCTACGCTTATTGTTCTGTTGTTATGTAGTTAATCTCGTTTTTATATCTCTTACATGGGCTAATCCATGTCCATTTGCGTTGGGGTGTCTTTTTGTAAAGATGTATATTTTCTCTTCTGAGAGAAAATTTAGTAGCCTTTTCCCTCTGATGTTCCTTTCCCCTAAACCAAATTTACCAATATATTCGCAGTTTTCGTCCACCCCTTTCTGTCCAATTTTAGCATTAAAATCCCCACTGATGATTACATAGTGGGATTTTTCTTGTTGTTTCGCTTTCACTATGTCTTCATACATTTGTTCTATTTCTTCGTCTGTAGCAGTGCTGTTAATTGATTTTTGATAATACTAAGTTAGTTTGGGTTAGATGAAATTTTGGTTAGCAACTTTCTTATTATTGAAGATAAAAGGTAGGTTTAAATTTGAAAATTGCTTGATAAATTATAGCGAATTTTAATGCTATAATGAATTTTTTTGTCGCTCTCGGTATACGAGATGTGGCAATAAATTCAATTTTTTCAGTATATTTCTTCATTTTTAAATTCCCTAAAAAATTAGCTTTTCTAAACTACCAAACACTCTTTGGATATCTTGTATAGTTTTTGAGATATTTACGTTTAAAGTTATAAATTATTTGCTTTTTCACACGTTCGGTTAGTAATATTTAACATAAAATTTCAAGTAAGCCATGCATGACATTAAAACTTTAAACGTAAATATCTCAAGAACTATACAACATACTCAAAGAGTGTTTGGTATTTTTAAAAAACTAATTTTTCAGGGAACTTAAAAATGAAAAATATACGGGGTCATTAAAAAAAATTAATTCATTGTCACAACTCGTATACCGAGGGCGACAAAAAAATTCGTTATAGCATTAAAATTCGCTATAATTTATCAAACAATTTTCCATTTTGAACCCACCTTTGACCTTCAATAATAAGAAAGTTACTAAGTGTTCAGTTATAAAAACACTCTGTACATTTTTGTTACTTTGGGTTGGTTCGGGCTGGAGAATAATAAACGCGCGAAGCGGCTAGGTTTGGTTAATTTGGATTAATGCCGCATCGTATTATTTCGTATATTTCCTTATATCTCTAATGAGATATGTTCTTGTGCATTTGGCAACATTACGGAACAAATCATTTATGCTACGATTTTTAAGATTGTTATGGCGCATTATTTTCTCCATTACTATTCAAAATAAGTATTTCCCGCTTTGGCTTACTCTTGCACTAGAGCTGATCTGGTATTAATTATACTGCCATCTATCCATTCCATATCATACCAGTCTTTGTATGACTCAAATCCGCAACATTCCATTTCGTATTGTATTTTGTCTATTGTTTCTTTAGAGTCCAAATCAGTTAGGTATGTTTTCATTCCTCCTGGAATAATCAATTAATTCGAGCATTGAGATAAAAACATATCAAATATACATTATCAACAGGAAAGGAACAAAACTAAAAAAATACCTTGTAGAGAATTCTTCATTGACTTTATGATGTGCTTATTAACTTTTCTAGACATATTCGCTATGATTATTAATGTTATAACTGTATTTGTCCCTGCACAGTACCATAACAAGAGCAGACTCCTTGTGCTTTTTCTAGAAATATTAACATAATTAAAATTAATTTTGTTCTCATAAGTCTTAGAATGCTGAAAAACTCTACATAGTAGAAAAAACTCATTCCTTTTTTGATAAATGGTTGAACTATTATTTTATGCTTGCATTTACAAACATGACCTAAGAAGTAAAAACTTTAAACTACATAGAAATATGTACCATTGAAAGAGTTCTATATATAATAAAAGAGCCTTTTCAAAAATGAACCATTTTTAAGAAACTTTTCTCCATGATGTGAAGCACTGTATGAACTGTGAAAGCAGCATATATTACACGTGACACGTATACTTACTTATGTGCTTGACTAATGCATTTTTGACAAATTTTGAGTCCAATTAACCAATTCATCATTACATTAGCGCCAAATATTCCATAAACGATAAAAACAAAATTTATTTCTGTCGATTCAGAAAGTATTATTGGAGAAATAGCTACACACACATATACGGATGTTCCAGTAATTGTAGAACCTAGTAGCACTTCTAAAATATTTAACACTGAAAATAATACAGATTAGTGCCTATATATATTTTTGAATTTTCGTTTTAAAACTATGCAACTGCGAAATAGTAACATAATTTTGCATTTTTATAAATAACAAAATTAAATTTAGAACGAAGGAGAATTTCTATTTATTAAAACGAATCTTAATTAATTACCAAAAAATATGCCACTTAGAGTTTTTCTCTGATTTTTACCAAGTTTGAATAAGCCAATGGCCATATCATTTAGAATAAGTTGTATACTGATCTTACTGTCATTGTTGACTTTGACATTGAAAATTTCCGGAATTCTTCGGTAGGTAGATAGAAGTGGTGGCATCCAAAATACCAGCTTCGAAAGCTAGGTAAATGTATTAACTTATGTAACGCGCGATTTTCACGTATTTCCCAACTCCTAGGTAACTAGAACTGGATTAAGACCTCTTTCACACTCTCAGGTTCGCCGGTCAGGTTTTGAACCGGACAGAATCCTGAAGTAAAATAAAAATATGCGGATACAATCAGGTTTTCATCAGGTCCGGTTTTGTGTTGATTAAAAAACTTTAGTCTACGTTTCGGTGTTCTCCATTATGGATCGTAATGCGGTTATAGCTCTGTGGTATTTATACAGAAAGCGTAAAAACAAAGTAATGGTAATAGGGCATATTGGATACACCATCTGCTTCAAACATGTGATGAGATTGGTGCGTTTCAAATTCTGTATGAAGAATTAAGCAGTGACAATTTTTTTTTACTAATTTAGAATGTCTGTTTCGTCTTTTGAAGAAGTACATACTAAATTACAGCCAGTTTTACAGCGTCAAAACACAACAATGAGTAATTGCATCAGTCCAAAAGAAATGCTTAGTTTAACTATCAGGTAAGAAAAGCTTTATTCAGAATATTTTTCTCTAACAATATAAAACGAAAATGTAAGAATTAAAACAAAACTATTTTCCTGAGTGAAATCCACATCAGCCAATAAGCAGTAAACATTTTTCTTATTATATTATAAAGATGAACATAAAATAGTATTCAAAAAAATATTTTTTCTTTCGTGAAGTGTATATTTTTATAAAGTGGTAAAGTCTATATCAAAATATTGAGAATCGGATGGAGAATTGACTGATGAAGGAGCAGGAGATTGAGGTTCCTGTGCAACTTGACACAGGGCTCCAAGAGGTTGTGAGGTGCTTTGGTCATGTGAGAATTGCTGGTGTGAATTACTGATGACAAGAATAATGAAATGCTGGAGTTTGGTAAAACGGTTGCTGTGGTATGTCTTTATGGAATAGTTGGTTGCCTTCTTGCCTGTACTGCATCGTAATTGAAGTTGATGGTAAGTTTTTCATACTGCAGAAACGTGTAGCTGATAACCTTTTTTTAATATTGGGGATAAGCTCTAGCACTCCCATCTGAAAGTCAATAGTTTCTTCTCCGTTGAAGTCCTCTATCGTTGGCAAAAAAATTTTGCAGAATTAAAGGTGACAACTTTCAGTTTTCTCTAATGCCGCCAGAATTTTCTCCTCAACTTCATCAGATTGCCTTTTGTCTTTATTAGACTGGCGAATAGTGAGAGTAGATGAACATTGAGAAGTGTTGGCATCATCTGCGTTAATAGCAGCTTCCGATATTTTTGGAGGCAAGGTATCACTAAGTATACCTTCCATAAAGCACATAGACTAAACCTGAAGGCGGTAACCGGACAAGTGTGAACGCGCAAATAAGCTGCAATACCCCACCATCACTTTGTCAGGCGTCAGGGAACCTGATACTCCGTCGACCCATCTGGCTGCAACCGGTCGCCGAAGCTGAACCTGAGAGTGTGAATAGCCACATTTAAACAAATGTTCCATTACTTATCCGGCTTTCTTCAGGTTCGAAACCTGATCGGCTAAACCTGATAGGGTGAAAGAGGTCTAAGAAAAACTGTCTGGAATACCTATTTATTGTTTTTTTAATTAACTTCGAATACGGCCAATCTAAGAAAAGCATCTCGAAATGGCACATCAGTTCCCAACGATCTGAATAAACATTCGGTTTTTCAATTCGGTAAAATTAAAACCAACCCATCAACTATAAGAAATTTGAACAAAACCTAAAAAATACGTACTTAATCACCAGGCCATAGGCAGAGTAAACACATACCCACATGGGCGCAAACAGCAAAGGGGTGCATATATAGAGAAAAACTTGACTCTTTTTACTAAAGTCTATTTCATAGGAGTTGATAGCTGGATGCCCTCTTAAAAGACTCAAACAGTGGTCGGGTGTGTCAACGACTTTATCTCTTTAATTCTCTTATGGTCTAGGCCACCCTGTAACCGGTGAATAAACAATAGTGCTACACAATGCAAATGAAGCATAAGCCGTGAATCGGGACTCGATTGCCGAAATACGCAATGAGGCATAATGTGGGTGTTATTATCATTTTCCGTCTTTTGAACACATATATTAATTTATCAAAATAAAATAGCTTATAACAAAAAATAAATAAATTATTGCACTCAAATAGACCAATAACAGAGTCTAATAATCCAATAAAGGGTATCGATCACAATCCCCCACATTTTTTCTCTTCTGCTATAACATGTGTTATGGCGTTTTGCCAGTTTTTCGCGGTTATATTCGCCAATGACTCGACCAAGAATTTTGAACCTTAAAAGTGTTGTTGTCCCTAGTAACATTATCTTTAGTTATAATTAAATGAGCGTAGGCCAAATTACTTTCCATTTAAAATAATAATTGAGATTTCGAATTTAAGGGAGCATTTTTATATTTTACTCAGTGGTTGGATGGCTCAAAATTGTTCAGATAATTTCTGATATGACCTAGGTATTTAAAGTTCGCCAGACAATCAGTTATGGCACAATAAAAAGAAAATCATTAGCATAACCTTTAACCCGCTGGGTTTTACTTTGTATGAAACTATGGCATAATAAAAAGAAAATTCATGAGCATTAACACTTAACCGCAGTGATTTACTTTGTATCAGACTTTCCCTGGAGCTTAAATTCAATCAAATATTATGGTAAAAACATATTCTACATTCTCTAATAAATAAAATACAGAATGACGCTAGCACTGAATGAATGAAATTCTCGAAGACGTACAATAATATTTCTAAGCATACAGGCACCCTAAGCATTATGATTTAAAACTAAACTTACTGTCTAGGACTTAATGTTAATCCGGAACCTGCTATCCTAACCTTAATAGCTTTTAGACCACCTTCTCTCTCGACGTTCAAATAACGTTTCTTTACATTACTTTTCGAGCCGATGAAATGAATTTACTTAATTACTTATTTAACTTCCACGAGTCTCTAGTACTTCGAGACACTATTTATGGTTTGGTCAATACTGTAACCATTTGGACAGAGTAACATACTTGAAAAATAAATTTATAATAAAAATTTCAAGAGTCCCAGGCGGACAGCAAAACGTTCGAAGATGCGTGAAGATTACTTTCTGACCAACGTTTCAGAGTTCCCCATATTTTCGAGCATGGAGACGTGCGACGCGTGAAGATTATGTTTGCCCAGAGAATTTTTCGCTTTTATACCAACTTTTTCGACTTGTTTTCTCCTAGAAAAATCTGGATTCTGTACCTGCAGCTATTAAAATGTTATTACTAAGAGCACTTAAAATTTTGCGGAAAATTTTAATATGGCAATTAGCGTTTTAACATGTTCTGTAAATTCCAATCCCGCAGAGTGTTCCAAATTTTAATTTTTAACTACCCTATTAAAATTGGGTACATGCTTTTTAAATTCCAATCTTAAGTACCCTATTAAAATCAGTTCCTACATGCTTTTTAAGTTCCAATCTAGACCAAATTACGGTAATTAAAATTGGAGAACACTATTTTTATGCATTTCGAGCCAATTCGCTTTGTTCGAAGAATCTTCTTAATAGAAACGCCCCCTGGCCAATGTTTTTCTTTTTAGAACAAAGTTTGGGGGAACCTGCGTGGGAACGTTCGACAGCGAATGATACTCTTTCTAGTTAGTTCGTTCATCTAGTTTCGCGTTATAGTGCCGTCAAAAAAACAAAAGTATGTCAACCGCGATTTAAATCGGATCTCGAATCTTGTGAAGTTAAACATCATGCCGTTTATTTGGAATATATTCCAATAGTAAGATATTTTATTTTAATAAGGCTGATGATAGGTGCTTTTGTCGTACACTTTTCTTAGGCAAAAATCATGAGCTTTACTTCTTGAAAGTTGCATTAAATTTAAATTTTATTTATTAAAATAAAATAATTAGTATTTGAATATTCTCTCTTGGCGATTTTCTTCGAAACTTAAGTTATTTAAATTTAATATATTTTTTTTTTTGAATGATTTGAAATTATGAAAGAATGTGTTGAAACAATTTACTCAGAATCGGGTACTAGCTCTGATTCATTACAGGAACACCCTGTATATATATATATCTCCCTGTATATATATATATATATATATATATACACAGTGTGTCCAAAAAAGTATGCAACATATGGGAAACTTTTTTATTATTGGTTTCTCAGAAAATTTTATTCTTGGTAAAAGTTCGTGCTTGCCCTAAAACAGTAAATAAGTATTTCACATTTTCCGTACTGCTTTTAGTGCGGGCGCAAATGTCATTTTTCCGAAATCGCGTCAAGAGTAAAGTACCTTAATTTATAAAGATACAGCAAAATCTTATAAGAAAAAGTTCTTCTTCTTCTTGCTCGTTGATCATTCGACGGATCGACGCAACAGCGAGGTTCAGGTTATTTTTCATTC
>MU189999.1:0-41114 GCA_016904865.1 Pissodes strobi
CTTGCAATTTACGTGGTAACTATTATAGCTAGACCCAACAAACCTTATATTACTGAACTCGTCTTAAAGAGCTCTACCGATATCCGGAAAAATAAACAGGGTGTGCCATTTAAAAAAACATTAATTTAATTTGCACAGTAGAGTTTCGATGTTCAATTGTTTTTCTAGTAACACCGCACAAACCTATATGAAGATCCTTACAACTTTTGTACTTAACATTTTTTTATACGAGGGTAAATAAAAAAGTTAAAGGGGGGTTACATTTATAACCGGTCACCCTGTTGTACATATATAGCTAATATTGCTTCGCTGTGATTTTTTGAGAGATCAGAGGGGACTTTGAAGGGCCATAGCTTCCAAACTGTCCGATTAGACATATTTGTTTATAAGCTGATAAAAATATGAAACCGACAGAATTATGAAGATTTACAAGACACCAGTTTATATTTTAAAAAAATCTAAAAAGATAACAACATATTTTTACCTTCACTGTTTTTTCTTGAATCCGTGTGCTTGGTGTCATCTTTCCAGCTACTACGAAATGATCCCTTGCTAAAGATCTACGTTTCGTCAATGAAAACTGGAGTAAAACCTTACGGACCTAAATTTCTATTTTTGATACACTCCCTTAAAAAAATGGTACTTTTATGAACAATATCTGGCAAGTGCGTCAAATATTTTCTGTTATTTAATTGCTTTCACTTGAAGCCTATACTTTTGATCCATCTTTTTAAAAAGTCGATGGAAAACTCAAAATATACAATTTTTTTCCGTGAACTTTTGTCTTATTTTTGCCAATGTTACCTATTCTTTTCTGGCGTACATAGAATAAATTATGTCCCAAACTATATTTTTCAAATATTTGGTTTTTGCGGTCTTTTGCTTGGAAGAAAAAGAGTCGCTTTACACACTTGTTGCATAAATAACTATTTTCATTTCCCAAAATATTATTCTAAAATTTTAAAAATAATTTAATAAAAATTTACTTATGAAATTCGTGGTGACTGGCGTATTGTTCTAATGCGTCTGTAGACTCGATGGCTAGAGACAATCATTGTTTTGGATTATTCGCAATTATTATAGTAAAGGAGACACTGATTTTTTTAGTACTGATTTTCCCAGTCAGGAAACATCGATAGAATTGTCCAGTTAGTAAATAATTCTAAGCAATATTTTCTATATTAAATGATGGGGGGAAGGGGGGGGGGGGTTCCAATGTGTTGAGGCGAAAAATTACTCAGAAGATACAAATGCACTTGTTTCCACTGGTGAAAATGGTTTTAGTAGCAGGGGGTATACTAAAGTTAAGAGCAAAAAAAGTCTGTCTGATCAGTAAGCATGGTAAATATGTCTGGCAGATGAAAAACTGAAATAATTTTCCTTATTTTGGCAATTCTGAAAATTTGTCGATAATAGCGTTCATTAGAATAATAGGTTAAAATAGATCCCTCCAAATGCTCGTCAATTCGGTACCTACGTTCGATTATACAGACGATTGGTGCTGTACTTGCATGTCCGTTTATAAATGAGAGTATTAAGAAAGCAATATTTGTACACTGTATAATGTTATGTTTTGTGAGGAAGAAAAATATTTTATTTGTGAAGTCATTAATTTTAATGGAAGTAACAGAAATACAAATTTCATGTCTAATTGCAAGAAATGCGTGTATAAAAGAAAATTAATTAAATTCTTCTTCTGCTTCATCGACTCCTTTCTCGCTTTCGCTGCTTTGACGATACTCTTTATCAGCATCATCTTTCTCGGGACCGTCGTCCATATTTTTTTGTAGCTCCAAAACATTATTATCATGAAAACATCGGGAGGCAAAATTAGAATATGATCACTCTTTTCTTCCCGGTTCTGAAAATGATTCGCATGAAAAAAAAAAGTCTGACCCTTATTCACAAATACGAAATTGTGAGTAAGGGTCAGACTTGTTTTTTTCATGCGAACCATTGTAAGAACCGGAAAGAAAAGAGCGTTAATTTTCTAATTTTGCGATTTTGAAGATGCCGCCAATGTTGTAAATCAGCAAGACATATTTTTAATTATAGTGTATGATAGTGTAAAAAAAGTAAAAATAAGGGTTCGGGATCCGAAAAATCGGTCAAATTATCCGATTCGCAAATTTTCAGCCAGACTTTTGTTCCTCAACTTGAGATAAGCTCGATTTCGTAAGTTTCATGACCTACATTAGTAAATAAAATGATTTATAACGGGAAAAATAAGTCGATTAATTAGTTCTTTTATCTATGGAACCCATCGGAAAATGTTTGCCAGACACAAAAATTGTGAAATTAATATCACTAATAGAACAAACTGATAATATACACCAACTGGAAAATAGGTACAGAGTTATCCAACGAGGACTAGACATGGCGATTTTTCGACTTTCCCTGCACTTTTATAAAAAAAAAAAACTGAAATAGCCATCTTATGTAATTTTCTTCCGCGAATTCGGATATGTTAAGCAAAAAACAATTGAACATCAAATAAAGGTGCTAGGGGTCACTTTGATATATTTCTAAATGGGATGCCATATTTTTAATGTGCTTATCCGATTTCTCATATAAATTTTGATCTAAAATGATGGATTTTTAATTAAAAAACGCCTTTTTTCTTCAGTTTTAAATTCGGAAAATGTTCGTCTACCGTACGATTAATACCTGATAGATGGATACCCGTTTCACCAGTTCAACCTTTAACCTGCTTTAAAGCGGCCGTCAGTCAGACCAAATAATCAACTTTCAAATGTATATACTATATTTTTCACGAATTAGTTACAAATAATGAAATATTCCTTAGAATAACGACTAAGTGTAATAAAATTATATTACAAAAGTGGAGAGAATGCTCGACAAACACAAAGAAAATTTTTTGAGAGTTTCCAGAGACACATTTCAGTAGATACAATTCTCAGAATTAAGACCCTATTTGAAGAAAGCAAGACATTGAAAGATAAGCCAAGAAAGATGAAAAGACAGAATAGATGGAATCGAGCCATTATTCAATATTTTACTATAAATCCGAAGATTTCTATTCCGCAAGCGGTACGAGAAGTAAGGTATGGTCCCAAACTATGGAACAGTTCACTGAACTTTAAAAAAACGTGGTCTAAAACCAACCATCCTTACCGTTCAATACGTAACACAACATAAAAAAAAACTTTGATTTCGATTTGTTGCTTCAATGCTGATGAGAGAGCAAGACGAAGATTATAATTTATATAATAAAATTCTATGGACTGACGAAGCGTCATTTACAACATCGGGGTATACAATCGGAAAAATACAAGATACTGGGCAGCAGTTAACCCTCATAGATATGAAATGATAAAGTTTCAAGGTAGGAGCTCACTTAATGTTTGGTGTGGGATGTTAGAAAGTCGAATAATTGGACCACTATTTTATCGTGGCTCTTTAACAGGCCAAATATACCTCCAGTTTCTTTAAAACGATATCGAGGATTTCTTGGAAAGATTACCATTGCAAGTCTACAACAATATCATTTGGCAGCAGGATGGTGCTCTGCCTCGTGCAGTTCGAGAAGTGGTAACATACCTAAATGAGCATTACAATCTGTGGATTGGCCGTAACGGAATAATTCATTGGCCACCAAATAAAACAATAATAGATTTGCAAAAAACTACCATTATTTGTAACTAATTCGTGAAAAATATAGTATAGAAATTTGAAAGTTGATTATTTGGTCTGACTGACGGCCGCTTTATGCAGGTTAAAGGTTGTACAGGTGAAACGGGTATCCATCTATGAGGTATTAATCGTATGGTAGACGAACATTTTCCCAATTTAAAACTGAAGAAAAAAGGCGTTTTTGAATTAAAAATCCATCATTTTAGATCAAAATTTATATGAGAAATCGGATAAGCACATTAAAAATATGGCATCCCATTTAAAAATATATCAAAGTGATCCCTAGCACCTTTATTTGATGTTCAATTGTTTTTTGCTTAACATATCCGAATTCGCGGAAGAAAATTACATAAGATGGCTATTTCAGTTTTTTTTTAAAGTACAGGGAAAGTCAAAAAATCGCCTTGTCTAGTCCTCGTTGGATAACCCTGATGTAGGTACTGCTTCCTAGACTATTGGTATATTTAAGCAGACAATGGGCACAATAACTAGATATATAAAATAAAGCAAGCAATTCTGAAAAACTAAGTAATTACTCACTTGTTTTTATAATTTAAAACTGTCATGTTAACCTCAAACTAACCCAAACCTGAACGAATTCAACTTGTTGAAAAACTTAAAACTTTCAATCTCTTTCGATTCAAATACTTGTATTTACGATATAGGGAGGTGTGAACAGCTCGTTTGCCTGAATTTTTCCACATCAGTTCATCGGTTTAAAAATTGCCAAGTATACACAGTAAACTAAAATTTACAAATTCTATGGAAGAAATTATGTACCAGCCAAACTAATGCTTTCTTGTATGTTTTAAAGATTGAAAAGTATCAAGAGGTAATCTGCTGGTAAAATGCATTTAAATGTATCATCCTTTTATTTAATTATGTCTCTTTGATGATATTCAGATTTTGAAATATTAATGATTTTAGACCAACTTAAAGCAATTTTTGTAACAGCAGTTCCAGATAATCGGCAAATTTTG
Source organism: Pissodes strobi (assembly GCA_016904865.1). Classification (NCBI taxonomy): domain Eukaryota; kingdom Metazoa; phylum Arthropoda; class Insecta; order Coleoptera; family Curculionidae; genus Pissodes; species Pissodes strobi. The sequence continues at coordinate 4,635 of MU189999.1, forward strand.
AACTAAAGCTTGAATACTTCTTCCTTGAACATTCGTACAGCAAATTAAACGTTTTGGCGCTCTATATTGAATAGGAACAAAACTTTTTTTTGTAACTCTGATAAGTTTCCAAAAAAAAACTTTTTTCATCTATACGAGGAGAGGCACATGAGCGTTCTTTATTTGTTTTGATTAAGCTAATGGTTCCGTATAGATTTGATTATATTAACGGTGTCAAAAATTAAACAAAATGCTATTTATAAGGATTATCTATGAATACTGTTATAATAACTTTTATTGTTCGAATTTGCTTTAAATTTTTCCTCACTTATGCTTGATGATTATTGTAAGTAAAAAGCACAGTTACGTAGTCAGTTTCTATTAGAACCTCTATAACATTAAGAATCATAAATTTTAAATCCACTGCCGATGACTGACCGGAAAAGATCTACCATGTCTTCGTTTTTGGAAACGACGGAGCTGAACATGAAAGCTTGAATTATTGCAGTAATTTCATTATTTTGAGTGGACTCAGCCGAGTTTCTTCTTTATATTCAGTGTTTGTAACCACAGGAATTTCATCAAAGAAAATCGAAACTACTTTTTCTTTATCTTGGAAATGCGGCAATATTTTTCCAAGAAATCTGCTTGTGACCGGTACTATATTTTAAACCCGATTTAATCCAATTTAAACATTGAGGATGTGAAACAGTTAAAACTCCGAGTTTTGCAAGGAAATATACCCTTTGGGAAGTTGGAAGAAAACTGCAGCTGCCCATAAAAATAAGTCACTATTATCACGCTGACCTAGCTAACCCCGCCGTCAGTTAGCCATACCGAGGTCTTCTTTGTCAGGGTGACGCAACCACCTGGTGAAGACGAACTTCCAGGGAGCTCCAGTATCTAGAATCAATTAAAATCGATTTTAATTTATTTAAGTGCCTTAATTACAGTATATAGCATAGGTATATCATTTTAATTAATGAATATATAATCAAATGATTACAGGTCATTTGCCTAAATTACCGTTTATTTCTTACCGTTATGTATCATTTTAATTAATGTAGGTGACTTGGCTGAATTACCGTGCACTTCTTACTGTTACGTATCATTTTAATTAATGAATATATAGGGTGAAACAAATTCACTTTTCACCGTTAGGATCTCAGAAACCATAAGAGATACGAAGTCTGTTAAATGGGGGCAAAATTGCGCAGTTTAAGAGTCATTGATATGCCGTTGAGAAATTTAGAAAATTCCGACTACTTCCGGAGATATTCGTAATAAACAGAAAATCAGATATTTTATTTTTATTTTTCCTGACTTTATTTCAAGACATAATATAAAATAAATTTAACATTATTGTTGCCGGTTTTTCTCGTTTATAAGATGGCAGTATCAAATTTTAAATCTGACGTTTCGGGGGCCCGGACACGAAACGTCAATTTAATTTTTTTAAATACGGACCTGGACTTTTGGTTTGACAAATATTCTCATAAGTGAAATCAGGTCAAAAAAGATCGCCCCATCTCTGTCTAACACATTATCTCTTGTGGAAAAAATCTAGATTTGTTCATTTATTGATAAGTGTTATACAGCGTTGGTTTTAGGAGACCAAAGACTTCTAAAAAATTAAATAAAAAATCCAGGTCCGTATTTAAAAAAATGAAGTTGCATTAATAATGTTAAATTTATGTTATATTGTCTTTCAAATAAAGTCAGGAAACAATAAAAATAAAATAGCTGATTTTCGGTTTATTACGGATATCTATGGAAGTAGTCGGAATTTTCTAAATTTCTCAACGGCATATCAATGATTCTTAAATTGTGCAACTTTGCCCCCATTTAACAGGCTTCGTATCTCTTATGGTTTCCGAGATCCTAATGGTGAGAACCGAATTTGTTTCACTCTGTATAATCAAATGACTGTCGATCATTAACCTTAGTTACCGTATATAGATTATCGTTACATATCATTTTAATTAATTTTATAACTTATAAATAACTGTAGGCTGTTTGACGTCTATTGTTTATATACTCTCGTTAATTCTCGTTTCATTCATTGACTAGATATCTTGTTTATGTAGATATTTACCTCACTAGTTATTTTATCGATTGGTATTACTGAGAGATATTGTCGCTGTCACGGGATTGATTTAGGTTAAGTTTGGTTAATAATCATTTCATTTATACCTGCATATATTTACTGGCTATACCATACCTATACAATAAGATTTGGACAATATTAAGGTGATAAATCATAGTTTAACAAGTAGTATCTTGTGTTGCTTTGATTTATTATTCTTGTAATATCGATGAGATAACTCACAAGAGAATCTTCTTATTGGTTTAAGAGCGTAACCATAACCTTAAATTGATTTGAGATAGGATTAATTGTCCTGAAAGAATTGGGGTGAGTTTACATTTTTAAATAAATAAGTTATTTGTAATCTTGATGTTTATTTTGGTAAATTGCAGTTAAAATAATAACTAACCTGTGTATTCAAAAATGTTCAACGTTCTTTTACAGGGTATTATTCTAAATTTTATTTCCTTATTTTCAAGGATCAATAATCATTTATAAATTTCTTGTAAAAAAAATTTAGTGGCGCCCTACACTAACTCCCACGACATAAACCCACTCCTTTTGAAGAAATTTAATCCGCTGAGTAAATCTGGCATGTGAACCGGCTAATGAGCAGTTAGCAAATAAGGTTACATATTTGGCTCCCAACGCTTAAAGCTGGTTACACTGCTCTTTCAAGATTTTTTTTTATAAAATCTATACTTTTTTCATAAAAAAATATTGTCACTATATGTGACAAAAATGTCACGAGATGTATCTAATCCTTGGCTTGCTAATTAAACTAGCTCGTTTTTATTAATTTCACTCTTACAAGAAGTATCTCGTCTTAGAAGCCAGGAAAGCTTGAAACAAGTAATAATTTTCCCTTCTATAAAAAATTAAGCCCTTTAAATGTTAGTTAATATTAGAACTGCATATTTTGCCTAAATCATAATCGATTTTGAAAAAACAAACACGATCAGATCCTGATAGGCTAAAGGCTACTACTGATGAAGACTTAATTCTGGTGAAGTCAGGGTGCGAGTCTAACAGGTCGACATTTAATATTTCTAAGACAAATGTAACACAAATGTAGGAAGTTGGTGGCATCACCAGCTATCAACCACCTAATCAGCGCTAGACCCATATTTAGTTGAAGAAAGCCAATAATACTCGATTTAACTTAAAGGAATTTGGGGAAGCGCTGTGAGGTTGGCACCCTAAAATCGAACAGGATGCATCGAGCTCCCTGTAGGTTTCATCAACTCCACTGATAACGTGAGAAACTCCTAAACCAACTACTAACGGTCGTCTTTGGGAGAAGTCCTGACAGGAAGAAGACCATGATTTGCCAGGGGGGTAGTGGAAAACACTTCTAACAGTGACGTACATTGACAACACACGTCTTTCATCATGTTGCGTGGAACATTAAGACTCAGGAGGACACTCTTGTGATTTTGGAAGTCTGTTTGAGAAGAAGGGAGTGATTTTTCTAAATACATTTTTGCAAACTAAAATGATAGTCCGTGGTGGTGCCAATGTATTCCCTGTAGATACTGGCCGGATAGACGAGGAATCCTGCTCAAAGAGGAGAGCAGAAAGAGGAGCCTGCAGTCCAGGCCAACCCTCCAAAAGCTGAAGGTTGTAATCGGATGAGTGGCAGCTAGAATAGTGTACGAGCTAGCCGAAGACGACGCTGTTGATGATCCGGAGATATATGGCCTGGTGTGAAGAGTTGAACAATGGCCTTTCGTTTTGCAGGACGCATAGATCAATGACACTTTCTCCTCCAAACATACCCCAGGTATCGCTTATATCGATTTACACTTTGGTACACAGCACTTTTAAGGTATGAATTAAAATATATTTTATCTCTTATCTTTACATGTAACTTCCGCAGCCTTAATTTAAAACAGCAACTTCCGGGTTAAAAGCAAGATACCTACATTTCTTCTTCAGCCAGTTTGAAATACATCTAACAACGTTTTTGTAGTTTCGGCAGAAGAGCATTCTTGGGTACAATATTTCGTAGCCGCTGGTTCCCTTCCTTAATTGGATTTAATCTATCGGTTATAAGTTTTGACATCTTTTGAAGTAAAGCGTCAGCCCGTTCAATTGTTTCTGTGTGGTACTCATGATGAGTTTTTAATTCATAATTGTCATTTTTTAAAAACGTCTTTTCTCAGTGAAGGTTGAATATTGCCAAAATTTCATGATAAACAAGGTCCCAGGCAACTACAAATTCTTTTTTACGAGTAGGCCCAATAATTCCTGACCAGCTTTCCTTTGATCTGATGATTGTCTGCTCCAATGCTTGATCTGTACCAATTGATGTAAAAGGCATGTTTGACTGCTTGACTACAAATTGACCTTCATAGGCGTAGTAAAGATTTAATATTAAAATATAATATTATGTATTTAATATTTAGTATATTAACATGTTGAATACAATTTTTGAAAATTGTCTGCATAAATATAAAATTTATAGAGCTATTGGGCCCTATTTTTTACATTATGCCCCTCCCTCACTTTGAATATACCAAATATTTTCTAATTAATATATGGATCGTGGATATAGTTATCAAAACTTAAACTGCAGCCAGATTTGTAATTAAAAGCATATAATATTTTAATTTAATGTAGCACGTATGTAATATCCGTATAATATGGGCTTCAAAGTATTAAAAAAATAACTGTCCAAAATCTTGAGTGGTAACAAACCAAAACATGTTTAGAATGGACTACAAAAGCATAGCCTAAAGAAGCTATAGCCGCGACACTCGGCTCGTTTAATGGGGTACGGAACCAAATTTTCTCCGTGAAGCTGACTGAAGCGAGGACACTACGCAGTTGGAACTCGATGCCAATCATACGCGCTTACCTTGGCCGGAGTGCAATAAATTTTCATAGGAATTAAAATAGAAAAAGATTCGTTGTTTGGGTAAATAGACTATCGTTATGTGCATATATTGTTTTGTTTGTATGTTATATAAATAAGTTAATGTTTATGTGTTAAAATGGGAAAAGGACGGCAGAGTTGTGCAGCTAGTTAGTTTGTTTATTTAAACTTAAATTTGATCATAAGGTATCGGAATTGGTCCAAATGACTAAAATAAATTGGAACTAACTGAAAGTTAATTGAAAGACTAATCCAAGCTAGCCAAAAGTTACCATAAGCTCCAAAAGAGGCTAAAACGTACTTATCGTAACAGGTTATAAAAATGAAAGTAAGTTAAAAGTTAAAACTAACCAAAACGAAACGAATTTAACGAAATTTGCTTATAACGTATAGGAACCGATTCAAATGACTAAAATAAATTGGAACTAACTGAAAGTAACCGAAACTTGATTGAATGACAAACCAAAAGTAACTAATAGCACCAAAACGGATTAAAACGTATCGGAACAGATTAAAAATGTTAAAGTAAATTAAAACTAACCCAAATTAACCGAATATTGGCACCAACAAGACCAAAGACATTAAAATTGGTTATAACGTATCGGAACCGGTTCCAATGACTAAAATAAATTAAAACTAACTGGAATTAACCGAAAGTTGATTGAACGAAAGTAAGTTGAAGCTAACCGAATTTTGAGGACTAACTAAAATTAATCAAACACATTTAAATTAATTATAACGTATCGGAACCGGTTCAAATGACTAAAATAATTTGGAACTAAGACCGAAAGTTGACTGAATGACTAACCAAAAGTAAGTAAAAGCACCAAAACGGTCTGATACCTATCGGAACAGATTAAAAATACTAAAGTAAGTTAAAACTAACCGAAATTAGCCGAATTTTGGCGACTAACCGAAAGTAATCAAAAACTTTAAAATTGGTTATAACGTATAGGAACCGGTTCAAATGATTAAAATAAATTAAAATTAACTGAAATTAACCGAAAGTTGATTGAACGACTAACCAAAAGTAACCAAAAGGGCTAAAACGTATCGTAACAGACTAAAATTATTAAAGTAAGTTGAAACTAACCCAAATTAGCCGAATTTTGGCGACTAACCTAAATTAATTAAAAACATTTAAATTGGTTATAACGTATCGGAACCGATTCAAATTACTAAACTAAATTAAAACTAACCGAAACTAACCGAAAGTCGATTGAACGACTAACCAAAACCAACCAATAGCACCAAAAAAGGCTAAAACGCATCGTAACAGATTAAAAATATTAAAATCAACTTATATACTAACCCAAACTAACCAAAATTAACCAAAAACATTAAAATTGGTTATGATGTATCCGAACCGGGTTCAAATGACTAAAATAAATTAAAACTAAACGAAAGCTGATTGAACTAACCCAAACTAACTAAAAGCACCAAAACGGACTAAAACGTATCGGAATAGGTTACATTTCAAAGAGCCCAAAAATGATCGAAAATTAATAATATGGAAACATTCATAAAATATATATGAAGGGTACAGGGGAAAAACGATCTAAGCGACATTTCAATAGGAAACTTTTTTATTATAGGTTTCACAGAAAATTTTATTCTTGATAAAAGTTGGTGCTTGGAAAAAAACTAATTTTGACAATGTTAAATTAAGGATAATTTTAAATAATTTAATAAGATACTTTTTAAGTACCCTGTATAGGTACTTAAAAAATACAAAAATGGTGGTTATAAAAACAAAAACTTTTGAATATCGGAAAAGCTTCTACAGAAAAAATAAAGCTCCTATTAAGATAAAAATAAAAGTCGAATACCATTTTTTCCAAAAGTGCATCGTTGCTGAAAAAAATAAGGACAAAATTAAGAAAAAGCGGGTTTTTTCAATAATTGACATGGATTTTCTCCGCAACGGTGCGGTGCACTTTTGGAATAAATGGTATTTCACTTTTATTTTTATCTTAATACGAGCTTTGCTTTTTCTGTAGAAGGTTTTCCGATATTCCAAGGTTTTTGATTTTTTAACCATCATTTTTGTATTTATTGAGTACCCTGTATAACTTACCCTTAATATAGCATTGTCAAAATTAGTTTTTTTCCAAACACCAACTTTTATCAAGAATAAAATTTTCTGTGAAGTCAATAATAAAAAAGTTTCCTATGGAACTGGCGATGGCGCTTAGATCGCTTTTCCCCTGTACCCTTCATATGTATACACATTTTATAGAAATAACATGTTTCTAATTTTTTTATTAGTCTTACAACCATTTCATCATTTAGCCATGTTGATTTTAGTTTGACAATATTATTGAATTATATTTCAATATAAAAGGTCTCAAAAGAGCGGGACATATTTTCCGATTTTCGAATTCTTCTAAAAATTCTAGATAAATTTCATGTAGCATGTCGAATAGCATTCCTTCCATTTAACTTAGCGCGAAACGATTTGCATCTTCTGATCTTAGTTATTTAGTAATTATCTAGATATACGAAATTTTCTGTTTGGTGGGGAGTTTTTTCGTAAAAGTCGATCGTTATCCAGATATATCCATTATTTCAGATTTGATCAGCACCTTGATATCATTTTGATTCGCTGTACCTTTTTTGGTTTTAAAGATACCAAGGTAAACAAAAAAGCAAAATGTAAGGTTGGTAGCCAAGTTTTTTTCTAGATTACATATAAAACAAAACACCAATAATTTTCTGACATAAAAGCCTACTCTATATATTTTTTAAATAGAACACCCTGTATATTACTACATTTTTGAACTCTCTATATCATATACCTATCTTTAGCTGTTTACGAAATATTGACAGGTGAAAGTCGGGCATTTTGACATTTTGACAGGATTTAAAATCTAAACAGCACGAGATCAAAGAAAACGGTTTGCACATCTCTATCTTAGGTTTTCATAAGCTATCAAATGACAGTGGCTTTCAATTTGGAGGTTTAAATGTTCCGGTTAATTTTATTCGCGGGTTAAATTCAAAGTTACTGTCATTCGATAGCTCATGAAAACCTAAGACAGGAATATGCAGACCGTTTTCTTTGCTCTCGTGCGGTTTAGATTTTAAAGCCTATCAAAATGTCAAAATGCCCGACTTTCAACTGTCAATATTTCGTAAACACCTAAAGATAGGTATAAGATATTATACACGAAATGTGTTTAGATTTCTCTAGAGATTCCAAAAATGTAGCAATATACAGGGTGTTCCATTTAAAAAATATAGAGTAGGCTGATATGTCAGAAAATCGTTAGTGTTTTGTTTTATATGTAACTTAGAAAAAAACTTGGCTACCAACCCTACATTTTGCTTCTTTGTTTAACTTGATATCTTTAAAAACAAAAAAGTTACAGCGAATCAAAATGTTATCAAGATAAATTGAACGCACGGTACATGTTGCTCCGATTTAGCGTAATTGTACACTTCATGCATAAACTAGTTCGTGAACTATAGCCAAATCAAAAATTTAATTTCATTTCACCATCTTGACAATATTTTCATCTAGCGAATAAAATGAAAAAGCTGTTACGAAAAAATATGCAAAACCGTACATATTCATTATCAGATTTAGTGAATGGTGTTTGCTTGAACATGGACTAAAACTTAAATATCGGTGTAAAAGGTCATTACAAATTTTGTTAACTTATATTGTAATACCTATCTCATATTTGTCTTAAGTAATAATATTAACACGCAGGTTTTTGTTTCGAAGATCAAAGGAATTTTTGAAATGTTTATCGACATGTCAAAGAATCACTTAATTTTGTTTTAAACACTACTATCAATATTATAAATTTGTTAATTTAAATTGCCGTCTCATTAATAGCTATTAATAAACTATCATACTTAATAAAAAAATGCACAAATCGTATTTTTCTAAAAAAATGTGTTTGTGTTAATTTGATACATTAAATATTAATAATAAAACTCGATGATTTGACCGGGTTAAAAAGTCAGCCGGAATATTGTTCGACGTGATAACTTGGCAACATCGACCCGTTCCTAGAGGACTGGTTCACCCGCTCACGAAAGCCGGTGAACATTTTTGGCCCCGCATAAAAACCATTGGAAGAGGTATCTGTTGCGTAGCTATATAGATCTGTGATACGTTTATAAAATTGTGCAGGTTACTGAGAATCTATATAAAACAAAATTATGTACTTATATAAGAGCTTTTTTAAGCTTAGAAGAGAACAACTAGATAAAACAAAATTTTCAAAATTATTATTGCAGATCTTCACAAGTTCGTCTAAAACCGTAACTACTTGTGCAAAATAAAATCTCATATAAAAAAAACTTTTGTTGTGTATAGATCTTGTTGAAATTTGAAGATTATCTTGGAGCTTATATTCTATTATAGTTATATTCATGTGAGTTTATTTCAATTTCAATTTATTATATGTGTGTTATAACGTTAAAAAATAAATAATTTTCTACATAAATGAGTTGATTTATTGATCGTAATTTATCAAAATAATATGTAACTCAATTATATTTTTCTTTAGATAATTGACTTTTCCTTCAAGAATGCTGTACTTACTACAAGTAATCTACATTCGCCATTCTTAATTTCACTACAAAAGACATTTTTAACTATTACTTTCAGGTGTAATATTTAAATAAATATCCGGCTCTCTTTATGCAGCTTTTTGGTTTTTGGTTATTCTCTACTCGAAATAAGCAGTATTTTATAAATCATATATTATGTAATGAAAGTTTAAATAAAATAATAGGGGAGAGTAACAATTTTAGTATATAACGTCCCAAAAAATTTGAGTACGGCTCACTTCACTAATGATTGTCATGGGGTTGACGTCAACTTAGATTTATTTATTTCCTCTCCACTACATAGTGATAAAGTTGGTCCTCGCTTGTCAAAGGTGCCGCGCTTAAGTGTCGCAGCTATATTTTTCTTTAGGCTATGACAAAAGCATTATAAATTGTTACATTGCGGGGACCATTCAGCGGCCATAGCTAGCGGCTGTATTACGAAGTTTTTCCTACAAAATACTACTTACCAACCAATAAACTATTTTCAAAAAAATCAGTAACCGTCAAAGATTATTTTTAACTTAAATTATGCAGAACAATAAAAAACCGGATAAAATAACCCGGTTTGTACAATGTAAACAACGATAACTGCCGGGCAGGGTTGCCAGACCGTTCGGCTCGATTTCCCCAGTCGAAATTAAAAAATCCCTCAAATTTAGGAATTTTTTAGTTGTTTTCGTAGATTATGATTTTTAATTCCTGGATTTTAATAATTTTTTGTGACTAATATATTTTCCCTATATCTCCAAAATATCCCCAAAGTAAGCTCTGTTACATATAAAGCCTCAAGAACTAGAAAATATTTAGTGCAAATAAGAGCTACTTTGTCCAGGAAATTTTTTATTTTTCAAATGAAAGAGAGAACTTATAAACAACAGTAAAAACAATATAAAAACTTAAAAGGTGTGCTTAAGACCTTACGACAGGAGTGAAAACTCCAATAATGCAATATTAAGAGCTAAATAAAAACAAGAAAAAATGTTTCTTGAAAGAAAGCTTCGGGTATCGAACCCGATACCTCTCGCACCATCATCCACCACCTTATTCGAAGGTTTTTGTCAAAAACGAGTATAAGTATACCGACCGGTATAATACATATTAGTCGATTATTGTGTAAACGAGCCTAAAGGCGTTTTCACTTTAAAAATATAATATTTCTTAAACTGATTAGTATATTTAACCTAAGATTATTTCCCTAAAGTTAAATGACAATAAATTTCTTTAAAAGTATATAAAACCATTTGGCGGATTAAATATTTTTATGCCTCAACTATAGATGGCGTCAGCGCAGCTCGGACATAAAGATTAGTAAAATATATTATCTGATTTTGTGATTTAAGAGATCAGATTTGAGTCGAGTCGCGTCAAACTTAAAATCCCCTGTTATTCCCCAGGTAAATATTGTTTCCCCAGTAGAAATCCCCAGAATAAAATATCCCCGAAAAATACCCCAAAGAAAAAAAAATCCCCTAATTTTTGGGGAAAATCCCCTAATCTGGCAACCCTGCACTGCTGGGTTTTGATGGCATCATGGCGATCGCTTGCTAAAATTGTCTGCCTTAGTTTTTGAGGTCACGACGTGATTTTTGTCTATGTTACTGACCTGTCTTACATGTGTGTATTTTGCCGCGTATTCATGTATTTGCATATAGTCAATGGGTGTTGATCCTGTGTTTCCGGTTCTTACTTATTGCCGCTATATTGCCCCCAAAACAATTTACAAAATAATATTTTTACGAATTCCGTATAGACCCAAAAATTTTTAATTCTCATGCAAAATATCACACTTTATTAACACATCAATATTATAATATTAACTATTAACTTATCACACTATAAAATTTCCAATGCCAAAACTCTCTCGTTCGACGCTGGCTGCGAGAGCATTTTATATATCCCTGTTGCCAGCCCTCCAGTTTCTTCACAAAGAACCGCGAAGTGTCCAGCGCAACAGCGTAGTGTTCGCACGATCACTCGCTATTCGTTTCGAACACCGTGACAATATGAATAACACCCAAGCCGTTACCGATTATCATTGAATGCTTGCATCACAAATATTTCAATGCCTAACGACAACTATATGAATGTAACCAATATTACACCTCCATAAAACTTTTCTAGAGTTTTTTAGACTGTCTTAGAGAATCAACTATTTTTTGAAAGTCGTGTTTTTAGTTTTGGCTACGTGGTAGCTATTGTCTTGTACGCTTTAGTATTTTACTTGCCGGCCCTACAGAAATGGAAGGATTTGCGGAGCGCGGGTTGAAGACCTCTGTTTTCGGACATGCATTACAAAAATAAAACAAGATGTTATATTTGGTATTAAGCAGTCTAGGCGAAAACATTTAATTTTGAAAGGAAATGAATGAGTTACCTACATGTGGACCACGCGCCAGAAGTGAAACTTCATCTATACAAAAAAAGAAACGGAAAATAGCCTACAGACACGCCCAGTGTATTATGTGTGCGACTAACAACACTCTCACCCATATTTTAACACATGTTTTCTGCAAATTCGCTGACACCAATGGTAGAACAAACATACTGTACATTAAATCTCCGCCCGCTCAACGATCGATCTTGTTAGACGAAGATAGGCAAGTCCGGAGCTGGTGACGACTGACGTGGAAGGGACGATGATAAAACATAGTTATCCCATGCTTGGTTTTAATACGATCGCCTCGCCGTATCACACATTTAAACGTTCGCGTTACACATATAAAGCGTGTTCGTAACGTGTTCACCAGCTTACTATGTCATCAGCTTTAAGCGTTGGATGCCAAATGTGTAACCTTATTTGCTAATTGAGGCGGTCCATATGCCAGGTTTATTCAGCGGATTCAATTTTTTAAAAGGCGTAGGTCGAAGAAATGGCAGTTAGGGTAGGGCGCCACTAATTTTTTTTACAAAAAATTTATCAAAATATATTGATTCTTGAAAATAGGGTAATAAAATTTAGAAAAATATTCTAGATATGACTATCAAGAGATTTAGAAATTAAAGGCATTTATTAACAAATGGTACTGTTGATACTAGCTTACCAAAATAAACGTCGGGATTTCAAATAACCATTTATTAAACTATGAAAAACTTACACAAATCCTTTCATAACAATTAAATTTTATCTTCAGTTAATTTGAACTAATAAGAAGATTCTCTTATAAGGCGTTTCACATATACTATCAGAATAGTAAGTCAAGTAAAATAGTATGCTAAGTTCTAATCTATGTCTTATAACCTTACCATTGCCAACGTCATATTTTGAAACAATCCCAACTAAACGTTGAATTCTTAAAAGTTCGATAAAATGCAGTCAAACACGAGACGATATAAAGGAAGTATTGTACTACACTAGCTTTATACTAAATCAATGAAGTTACCGATGAGGTAAATAGATATAAAGAAAAACGAAATGAGCTCAGTTCGGTTAGGTTTTAAAGAGCAAACTTGAATTTGCACTGCTATGAGGTGAACAGTTGTTTATAGTAAAAACTTATGGTTTAAGTTGGTAGGTGTAATACAGAGGTAAATCGGATTATCACGAAGGCATTATCGAGATAATTATCAATTAAGGTAATGCCGTGTTGTATTAAGGAAAGCCAAAATCAAATGACAAAGATAATAAGTGACTTAATTTTAATTACTCAAATACGATATGAAATAACCGACAGTCAGATAAAGGTGTATTCGATAAATTTCATAACTCTTAGGGTGAAACAAGTAGTTTTTTTCATTACATGAACAAAGTAAATTCTCCACTCGAGATAATATCAGGTGAAAATTACAGTAAGAAATATTAAATTAATTGATTTTCATAACATTAGCTACAAAAAATCACTGCCTTCTAGAATTACGAAATTGGATTATGATATTAGAGAGAATGGATTAGTGTGAGATTATAGTTGAACTAAAGTTATTTATCAGCAAGTTAAGAAAACAAATGAGGCAAGTAATTATGCGACTTATGGTAACAGTATAACATTAAGGTAAATGTACGCAGTACAAAGAGGTTAAATCAACTATCAAATATCCTATTGTTAGACGATATTCGAGATGATATCAGACACGATAATAAAGGAACTGGGCATTTCTAAATCAAATTACAATAATAACGAGAATGTATTGGATATGAGATAATGCTAGACCTAAGGTTATTTATCCGTAAATTAATAAAACTAAAACGGTAATTATCTATAAACGAAAACATGAAATAAGAATCCCATACACGATATAAACAGTGAATGACCTACAACCATTTGATTATTGATTCATTAATTAAAATGAGATACAGCGCTAAGAAAAGTCTTCTTTCCCACGGAAGATTTCACGGGAATAATTACTATATATAATAAAGAATTTTCACTTTTCAAGATATACACACTAACATGTAATAAACCTTTTTTTCCTAGGAAGGGTAACCACACTAGTCGATAAATATCGGTATTAGGCGATATGGGTGATAATGCCACTTCGAAATCAGACGGTAATTAGACTGAATGGTCAAAAATGACCATGATAATTTTAGCTACAAAATTGGTCGCTTTTCTCTGTCTGAACGGGTGGAGCGTCAAAACGAGAAGGCCTGAGATTTCTCTCGAAAAAGAATACGTACCACATGTCAAGTGGCGCACTAAACGGATGTATCCATCGAGTAGGTTCGAACACCGGGAGTAAAGTTGTGAAAAATAAGGCAGCGAGAGTAACGATAGCACAAATCGACCAGTAAAAGGAGAAAATTACAATACTGTGTTTAGTAATATTTGCAACGTTACAACTATTCAGTTTCACTTCAAAAGTTGTATTTTAATCATTGGTTAAGTAATAAAGTAAATAAGCGATTAATTACATTAATTTATTTTAAACTGGTTAATACTCAGCCAGAAAAAAAAATGTTTTTAACGTACAAGTAAAGAAATAAAACCAGATCAAAGCACAAGATGACTGCTGAAGAATTTAACACACACTCAAATACAAACAGTAAAAGCTCTCTTTAGAGTGGTTAATCCCCTATATATGCCCATTTTATGGTAGACACGTACTTTTAACAACAGAAATTATTGTGTAATTTCCTAGCTATTTTAATTGCTGTATTTGTCAGGAGTCTACAGATGGATGGTGTGTTTCGAACAAGTTATATTTTACCTGTTAATATATTTTTAAGTAATTTGACATACTTATTCTATAGAAACATGATTAATTAATTATGTAAACTGATATATACTAAAATTAATTGAAGTTTTATTAACATTCGCGGAAGACGAGAATCGGCAAATGGATATTCATTTTCCGCGATAACCAAAGCCGTTTAGCTCTAAAAATAAAAATTGTAAAACGGTGCATAATGAGATGAGGGAGCTCTTCCTGTTCTTCTAATTGAAACGGAAACGAGCAATCGCGTATTCGGACGCGACAAAATCGCTCGGCCTTCTCAAGCAAGCTGATTTTTTTTAGTGACAACGCGCGCGCTCTTTTTTACGTAGCGGAAAAATGTTAGAAAATGCGGAAGTACTGGGAGCCCACCTGTAAATGTATTGAAAAATATTGTTCTGAACAGTAACTCGTTATAGGACGCTTAGTGACGTATGGCTACTGTGAAAAGTTCAAATGTATAGTGAAATAAAGTGATCATTGATTAAAACATAAAATATGAGGTAAAGTAAAAAGAAATATTGTAAATTGATTTCAATCAAGGTAAATTCCTGGGTCCACAAATATAAGGATAGTTTTATTAACTTTAACTGTAAGCCTAAAAAGATTATAACCTACGCTAACATAATGTTGCTAGAAATAAACCAAAATTTCTACCAACAAAAACAGTGCGATTATAACTTTTTAAATATCGATAAAATGTAGTGTGCGTACTAATTATTTATGGTTAAGTTCACAAAAACTGCGATCAGAGTGTATGAGAAACTTTCTTAAATCAAGTAATATTTTAGGTGCACTTACAGGGAGTTCATAAATTGGAAATATGTAGCTTTACAAAAAGGGGAAACTAATAGACTAAAAATAAAACATTTATTTTAAAAGAAAATTAAATTTGAAACTGGAAAAAATTAAATATGTTCTTTTTAACTATCAAATATTCCTTGTCGAAGCAGTGGGGCCTAATTTAAATGAATTATTTTAAATTTAATGTACAGGAAGTTCAATTAATATAAAATATAACTTGACCAAATAAAAATATTATTAAAATTAAAGCAGCAAAAACATATAGCTTAATTTTGAATTAAACTTAAGTTAAAAGCAATTTATATTTTTAAGTAACTAATCACTCTAGTTAACGTGAAGTATCATTTAAAAATTGGTTTTGTTTCGTTAACTTATGATAATTAGGGACTTTATTTCAAACAATTGAAAAAGTAATTTGTGGTGATTAAAATGAGGCCAGTATTTTAATCAAAGGCCCCAATAATATGGATATGGATATTCTTTTGTATAAATTCGTTGAGGTTTGGGATTCCATGGTATTTCTAAACTGGTTTTTTTCCGCACAATTTGAGTTACACGTTTACGCTATTTTTGAAGTAAATAAGGTCCAAAATTTATTCATCTATAAATGACGGTCAGTTTTAATCATCTCCTGATGATGCTAACATGGTTAGCGAAACGCGCGTCGAGTGCAAATATTCTGTTTCGGTATTGTGGATAAAACTCTGTTTCAGTGCATGTTGCCGAAGGTTCCAAACCCCAACGTAGTGGTATAAATGACGGTATGGGTATCCGGATACCCATATCAGATAGATATCTTTTATAGCAAAAATGAAAATGCAAAGTTTATCTGGATCTATTTATTAGTTGCATAAACAGTAATAAAAAATGAGGAATTCTTAGATGCACGGTCAGTTTCTTTGTTGGTTTCATTTTTGACATAAGGTTTGATCTACAGAGTGTTCATTACAAATTGGTCTGCAACAGGATTTAAACGCTTTGACTTTTTTAACTATCTTAATACGCCCAGAAGCACCACGTCTTGGTGGTTCTCTGGCTGGCGTACATTAGCCTCGATTATTTGCTGTCGAAGAACCATTCCTAGAGACTTACGTATGAAAACAACGTTTAGAATAAAGAGGCGCATATGTACAGAGGCTAAGTACATGGATTGTGCTCCTTGTAAATACAGTAACAAGCAAAGCCACCAGACAGTGGGACCTAATTTAAATGAATTGTTTTTTATGTAATGTACAGGAAGATCAATTAACGTGACCAAATAAAAATATTATTAAAATTAAGGCAACAAAAATATATAGCTTAACCCGTTTCTGCATAAGTTTCAATAAATTAAAAGTACCTGTTGTGTCCAAGTTTTTCAAATGTTATGAAAATATTTTTTTTTTTAAATTACAATAAAAATAGGTATATTTTTTTGCAAAAAAAAATTTTTTTTGCTTTTTACATGTTTTTTTTGTCCAAAAAAAAATTGTTCCATTTTTGGAACACTGGGAATGGATGGGTGCATTAAAAACATTTTTTTACATCAAAAATTGAAGTTTAATATCAAAAAAACATCAAATAAGATCATTCGGAAACATGATAAGATTTAAAACAAGCTTCATGTAAATTAAGGTTACATTTTTCACACATTTAGTGGAGTGTTTGCGTTATTTTGCTGGAATGATCCAATGATTCAAACACCTAATTTGGTTGTGGTTCCGTGAGTCTAATGGCTGTGACGTTTTAGGGCGCCCTCCAGTTGAAATGGGTCGACCGTATTTCTTCAAATACACCTGTACCAATTCTCTTCGAAATTGTAAAAGGTCTATTTTCTTATAATTCGATTGAAACCTATAATACTGCCAAGCGTTATACTTGCACCAGTCCAAACAAAATGCAAAAAACTCCACCACCATTTCTTGGAACGGAGACTAATTCTATAGTTGTGGATGTTTTGATCCATTCGGTCCACTCCACCCAGATACTTATTTAATTGGCCGATTACAAATGGCTGTGAAACAGGGCATTTCTTCTTCTCACTTGAAAATCATCGACTAACTTGAGAAACGGGTCACAGTTAGAAAAGGAGGATTATCATTCCACAAGGTAACTGTTATTTAGGAATTAGTGTCTGTAGAATAATTAAAGCTGCCCCTTGCACAATTTTTTACCTGTAATTTATTGCGCAAAGGACAATTCTCTAATCTGTTTCCATTGATTGTACTTGTGTATCCTACTCCATTCCTTTGTAGCTCATTTACTAATTTTAGGGAAGAAAAATATCTATCACCATAAATTTTAAAAGGTACATTTTTGGGCATATTTTCTAATAGTGTCATTACTATAGACCCTCCTAATCCTAGCTCCATGTAGCGCCTATTTTCTTGTTTACCTTGATATGGATTGAATTGGATTAGGTATCCAGATTTTTCACACAATGACCATACTTTGTAGCCGTATCTAATTGGCTTTCCCTTTCTATATTGCTTCGTTCCATGCCTTCCGAAATATGGCACCATACTTTCATCAATGCACAATTTTTCCTTAAGTAGAAGCACGAGACAAAAATCGGTCATTTAACATGTTGAAAAGTGCTTGCAACTATGCAAATTTATTATTGCTACTTACGGATCATATGTATCTGAATCAACCTCCCAAAGCATCCGCCACCTTGGAACTTGTAAATGTCCAGATAAATATAATTTTGCAATGAAACATTTTAGTTCCTCTGCATCAGTACTAATGATTGCCTTTTTCTCTGGCATACAATTCAAAGATTTCTACTAAATAATTGCATACCTATATCCATATCAAAAATTATTTTTTTTCGCTTCAAGAATTTTAATATTATAATTGTAATAATTATACTTACTTTTTTGACGCCATAATGTGGAATCTCAAAAAAATGTACAAACTAACATACCAAACGCAGAAAAGTTGGAAAGACGTGCTGCAATACTTCTGTTATGCTAACCAAAACGTTACTAAAACGATTGCCACGACGGGATTGATGCCTGTAGGTTTGTTCCAACCGACTAGAAAACCGTACGAGGGACCGTCATTTCTAGTTGTCAATTTCACTTTTGAAGGCGATAAATAACCTGTCATGTTGACAAATGAATTATGCTATTGTAAATTACCGTCCCATGTACGGTTTTCATGGTCAGTTGGAACAGACCTTAAAGCTTCGCATTCTTAAGAATTCGTTTGTATCCGTTTATAAATCGGATCCGTTCGGCTAATTAATTAAAACATATATTTAAACAATATTGCAAAGTAAAGGCTTGGTTTCTCTGACCAGATCGGCCGGAAATATTTCACTTTGTGGGCGGGTGATAATAACATGACTCCTTGATATTCTGCAAAATCTTCTCACTTACGTAGAGATGTAGGCTGCCTCTTAACATAAGTTTACATAGTATTGACAACCTTATTGTCGTACCAGGGAACAACGGATAGTACCTCCACCCCTTTTTCATATCTAACTCCTTGGGAAATTGATAAGCTGATACACGATTTGCTCTCACTGTTCCGAGTGGTAGATTTCCATTCTTGGTCAGGTATACTTGAAGGGGAATACTAGTGAACCAATTATCCAAAAATTGTTTATAGTTCAAATTTTTGGGAATGGTTTCTGAAAACTTCAGGACAACATTGCTCCTTGAGCGTAAGTCTGGTTGTTTGTCCTGTAGAACAGTAGCTCCACAATAAAAATCAAAATCATACGAAAAGCCGTATTCTCCATCACTTAGAATGAAAACTTTACAACCTCACTTATGTGGTTTTTGGGGGATATATTGTTGAGACCGACCTTTCGTCGATATTATTAGTTCATCCACGGTTATATGTTGTTCCTTTGGAACAATAACGAGTTTTTCTAGAAAACATACAATTAAACACAAAACGGCCGACACCACAAATGCATCACATCTTTAAGTACGAAATACGCAGTTTTACGTAATTAAAAATAGGCCTAACAATATAAATTGTATACCTAAATATACAACGAAATATTAGGTACAAGTTTCACGCACTTAAAAGCACATAAATAGTTCAGATTTCAGAAAAATGTCAGAAAATAACACCAATTACGGATTACCGCAACCACTAAGTATCGGCAAATTCGAAAACTAATCGTTTATTCGTTTGTTTTATTCGCGCTGTTGCCGACTCTATAAGGAAAGTACAGTAGACGCTCGATAATTGGCGAGTGTTGGGACAATACTCACTCAAGAGGTGTTATTGCTTGGGACCAGCGTTACTGCCAATTATTGAGATCGACAAATTATCCGGCGAGTATATGTATGATTTTAAATACGTATGTAAAAGCAAAGTATTTGTCTATATTTTATAGGTATAGATACAATACAATAATATTAATTTGTTCAATTAAAAATGTTTATAATAAACAAGTGCTTACAATGACAAATTAAAGCTCATTTAGGATCGTTGAATAATGTCTAGAGATCAGTAGTTTGTAGATAACAACTTTTAAATTTTAAAATATCATTTTACACAATGACATTTATGATAAGATATATAAAATAGATTTAAAATAGTAACAAAAACATTTAAAATTTAACATTGAATTATTCTTTTATCGGGATCATCAAAGAATCCACCAATGTTATAAAAGACCTTACTGACTAGATATTTTTTTAAATCGTATTTTAGTTTATTCTGTGGCAAATTTCTAATTTTGTCTGAAAAATTTATGATACAGCATTTTATATTTTTTAGAGGTATGTATAGTTGTATTTTTCAAGTACTAAGATACTTCTTTGGCGTGTATCATGATAATGTTTCATATCAAAGTCGACAAAAAGATCCCGATTATCACATACAAATCTCACCGAATCCAAAATATATATTCCTATTACCGTCAAAATATTTCTTTTAACAAAAATAGACTTTCTACTCTCCTGTTGATTCATGTTAAAATACTTCGAATGCATGACCATAATTCTGTGTATTTCTGATGAATTACCCCAAAGTATCACCCCATATCTCAACCTGGACTGGACATATACATGATAAGATGCAATGGCAGCCTCGGCATTCACGTCATTAGATATTACACGCAAGGCATCGGCATAGCAGTCTGGAGATATACTGCTTTGTAAACTCTCAATGTGCGCCTTCCAATCAAGCTTTCTATCAGGGAACAAGTTGTTCATCTATGGTAACGTTCTGCTCAGGAATCAAGTTCTATGTGCTGTTTTTCACAATCATTTGCCAAATCTGTGATATAAAAGCCAGCATGTCGGTTTCTAATCTTGCGGCTCTATTGAGTTTGTTATCAAATTTAAGAAATGTTCTTACTTCTTCAAACCTGAATACTGACATTTTTGCCCTACACAAAGGATTCGGAATTTCCCGCCCAAAAATTTATCTTATTGGGACATCCCATCTGGGTCAACACCTACTTGCAATACTAATCCCAAAAAGGCATATAACTCGTCAATATCAAGGCTTTTCCATTGTTTTTCCTGCAAAAAAGCACGCGTTTATTTCTTGTATTAGTGCAATAAACAATTTCTACCAATATTTCTCTTGGAAAGAAGAATTTGAATTCTTCTGCGGGAGTAGATGCCATCGGCTTTCTTGGCAACCAGGTTGTCGACGAATAATGTTATGTGTTTCTGTCCTGGATACTGATGGAGGATGAGAGTTCCACTCCGACCTACTTGGGGACACATACAAATCTCTAGAAGAGGATGGCATAATCTTCACCGCTACTTGATTCTAAAATTCGACTTGAAGGCAAAAACTCCTCATCTTCTGAATCACTGCTTTCCCCAGACGGTAAATCATTATTAATTCTTCGCTCCACTAATGCAATGTTTCTTCAAAATTTTTATCGCCCAATCGAATAGCTTGTACGTTTCTTTTTGTGGCATATTCTTTATATACACAAAACACGCGATATTCTAAGAAAATACTTTTAGAAACAAATAATATATAACCAAAAATGCAGATCAGACAGTGCCGAACACTATTAGAACGTAAAGTAACCGATTTATAGCCGAGCACGAATTTATATTATTGGCTCGAGCTAAAAGTCGAATTTTGTTTCCATTCGCGACAAGAGATTTTATACAAGAAACAACCACGGGCTTTGTGGGTCCGGGATATGTGAAAATCACATTGTGGATTTCAACTAAATAATTTTCTTATGGTAGGTGAAGAAAATAAATAAAGACATGAAGAAGAGAGATGAGTTGAGGATATCAAAAAGCCACGACAAAAAAATACAAAAAACAAAGGAGATATATTCAACTGAATATTATTAGTCCGGGTTTCAGAGGCACAATCGATGTATACAAGGGTTAATTGGTAGCTTCATACCAATACCTTGCATTCAAAGTTGAAGAATTCATGTGCTCTTATTCCTTGTATGAGAGACTTGTTATGAATATTTTATGACATAACTGCTGTTATAACCATATATATACTTATAATAGGTCATTATAGGTTTTCTTTTTTTTTTAGGCGAAAGTGTAATATCCGTCGCAAAATGTACGAAAGTTCATGCTCCTACCAAGGAGCATTGGAGCTGAAACGTACTGCAGCTACGACCTGTCCACTGGGGATTAAAACCGAAGAATTCGGTTCGGCCAGCGACTGGCCCACGTACCGGTTCTGTAATCCCAGTACTTTCGAGCAACTGAAGCAAAGTGTGGAGAAAGCTAAAGCCGCGTTACAGGTATATACTTTCACAGTTTTATTATATTTGAAAAACCTACCTGAATTCATTGTCAAATTTTCGCTTTGATTTTTGAAGCTCTGTATCGAATAAAACTTTCTGGTAGACGGGCGATTTCCCTGGAAAGAGATAACCTTAATTTATTTGAGATTTGATAAATTTTTAAAATTTTTCATTAGAATGGTTCTGATTGACTACCGTTATAAACGAGTAGATATCGTTGCACGCGTGATTAGCAATATAGGCTACACAGGATCCCTTGGCAATATTTTGAGGATTATTTCACAGATTCATAATAATTTGTATTTGGAGTATCAAAAGTAATTTAGGGGTAATTTAAAAATGCTTGAATTGTTACCATATTGCATTGGTAAATTAGTATGTACACTCGGAAAATGATAAGGTGTCTAAATTAAATGCCACCAATTTCACCGATATTGACCATAATTAGTCTCCACAATATAGGAAGTTTCTATTATTTTATCATATAATAATCCATATTGAGCCACCAATATTTAAGGCGTCAATATCCTTAGCATTATGGCGCATATTGCAATTTTTCTCAGACATATTTTTTAAGATAATTTTCTTTTTGTGAAAAATTGACTTTACCATTTAACGTTTCTTCTAAGTTACTTGGTAACATAGAGAGTGTAGACCGTAAATTCATGTTCGTTAAAAGTTTACTTGGTGAATAACCATGTAGTTGGAAACTCAATCAGTTCTAGAATACTCAGCTTAAGCAATGCAATCTATCCAGCCCTATTTTCAATTTAGGAAGCAGCGCTAACGGTACCATCCGAGGTACAGCTTGCACAAACGGCTTAGCGTCTCACTTAATCTGTATATACATTATCACTAAAAAATACCCTGAAGGTGTTTGGAAATGACCTCCAAATTAAACTTTAAAATTAATTATCGCGTTTCGGCTTAAAATAGTCTGTCTCAGCTTCCTCACTGCATAAATAGTCTCTATATTTGTCGGTCCTCCGTACGTCAAGCTCAATTTGGTTTTTCCCACTGTATCAAGCTTGTGATCATCCGCAGCTCTCATATGATCTCACGGAATCAACTGATTTAAAAACTTCTGTGGTATGTGTATCATCTGCCCCAGTATCAACAAATAACGGAATCTTATGTGTATGGTTTAGCAAAATGTCAACATACCATCTTTCCTGCTTGGCTAGGTATAACTGACCAATGAAATTTCCATTTCCCAGGATCCTTCGTAGTAATCTGCGACACATCATTCTGCTCCTGCTCCTCAGAACTGACCTCGGAATCACTATAGTCAGCCGGCCAAACTGACTTTTTACTTTTATGACGCACTCCAATGTCCACGTTCGAAACATGAACTGCAGTTCGAAGACATTGCTGGGCACTATGTCCCGTCTTTACATGTACTTACATGCACACTTTTTCCCATTTTCCTGATACGTATTTTTGTACGGCTCACGGTAAAGCCGCGTTTTCCTCCACGGTCGCTGGTCGTCGGCGACTACGACCCAATAGCGGCGACTGATGAGCCATAGTCTTCTTATTTTCGCTTGTGCTGCTTTTCGCTATGCTAATTCTGGGAGCTTTGTAATTCAGCCTGTTTGACTGCTGTAATCGCCTCTGCCAAAGTCAACTTATCTCTTAATCGTAGCCCTTCGCTCACCTTCAAATTAGACACCTCTATGAGTATCCTGTCTCGGCTCAGATCATCCTTTTAGGCCCCCGTAGTCACAGTGCTCCGATAGAGCATGCAAACTAGTGACAACATTTTCAACTGCCTGCCTCCCGGGTCTCTGCACCCTTGAGTTAAATTCATATCGCTCAAAAATTATGTTCCTTTGTGGTATGAAATATTTGTCAAATGTCGGTGTATGTATCAGTACCACTTAGGTTTTGCTGTAGCAAAATCTCCTCTGCTTCATTTCCCACAAGGTAAGCCAGCATATCGATGTTCTCTTTGGAGAAAAAAGGATCGTATGATGCGTCTAATAGATTGACAAATGCCGTTTTGACTCTGACATATTCAAGATGACTATTGTGCTGCAATTTCAACTAGCTTCCGAGGTCCGCAAAATTTTTAAATTTTGATAGATTCGAAGAGTCGACACAAAGACATTTCTTGACAAAGTTTTGCCATTAATTTCAATGCACATTAGCCAGCAATAAGAAGCGCTATCAGCCCAAGGATCGTAAACGATTCTTGCTATCAGTCCGCATAAATTGCAAACAATAAAAAATACTTTTTCTACGACTGCTATGAAAAGTGTCTAAAAACGCACGTCAAACAGGATCTGAAAATGACTAATTTCACATGATGTATGATACTACTGTGTGAAATTTTTTCACATAGGTTGGGTCTGGTTTGGCCAAAATGATGAATGTCACAAAAATTTGAATCAAGTAGGTCGTTATTTTCGGTTGCCTGATTACACTTATTTTAATTTCAACCTGTCATAAGTATTGTTAGAAAAAATTATCTTTTGCTGTGTAAAAATGGAGAGTGATAGTGAATTTGAATGTACACCGCCAGAAATAAAAGAGAAAGCTACAAGCGTCTCGCTAAATCTTTTGCCGGAAACTTCAAGATACAGATACGAGACCACATACCAAAAATTTCAGGGGTGGAAAGCAAGAAACAATGTTAAGTCCTCTTCAGAAAATGTACTGCTAGTATATTTTGAAGAACTATCGACTACGTTGTGGTCGATATTTTCCATGCTAAAAGCTACCATAAAAATAAAGCACAATATTAATATTACCGATTATATGAAACTACAGTCGTTCCTAAAACGAAAATCAGAAAAATATGCACCAAAGAAGTCCAAAATTCTAACGGAGGAGGATTTTTCACAATTTTTCAATACAGCACCGGATCAGCAATACCTGCTAATAAAAGTACGTACTGAAAGCAAACTTTACAGTACAAAAAAGTTTCTCACCCGTAAACTTGCTAAAAGTTTTTAATTAACACATTTAATTTTTTAGGCTGCAGTTGCTATTGGTCTGGCAGGAGCTTGTAGACGTGACGAATTAGATAAATTATCAGTCAATAAGATGGAAGATTTAAATTCGGCTATGTTGATCAAATTAACAAGTACAAAAAATAATATGACCCGATCATTTACTCTAACTGGAAACTTCTACAATATATGTAAAAGGTATGCCAATCTCAGACCCACTAATATATCCGAAAACAGATTTTTCTTAAATTATCAAAATGGAAAATGCACTAGGCAAGTTGTAGGCATTAATAAGTTTGGTCGCATGGCTACAGAAATAGCCAGTTTTTTTAAACTGCCTAATCCGAGCGAATATACAGGCCATTGTTTTCGGCGCTCATCGGCAACAATACTTGTTAATGCTGGTGAGGATTTACTTACACTTAAAC
Source organism: Pissodes strobi (assembly GCA_016904865.1). Taxonomy (NCBI): domain Eukaryota; kingdom Metazoa; phylum Arthropoda; class Insecta; order Coleoptera; family Curculionidae; genus Pissodes; species Pissodes strobi. The sequence goes on from MU189999.1 coordinate 30,172, forward strand.
GCCATGGGGGATGGCGTTCTAGTGGAGTGGCAGAAGGATACGTAGACGAGTCAATTGCAAATAAACTAAAAATTGCAAACAAAATTGAGAAATCTGTAAGCCAAACTTCGACGTCCTTATCACAACATGAAATACAAGAATCAGAAACTTCCCCGCCGGCACCGGTTCCTTCATGTTCACGAAACATAACCGAAAATATAACATACACGAATTCGATTGAAAGACGAAATATACCAGCACACAGTTTCCATAACTGCACAAATATAACCATTAACTATAACTTCAAATAGATCTATGTCACTTTATATTTGGTTTTATCAATGTAAAGATAATTTGTTTTTTAAATAATAATTATAACACTTTATTGTAACTGAATAAATTATTTGATGCATTTACTTGTTTAAATCCAGCCTAATTTTGAATTGTAATTTTATTGCTAAAGTTAACATCTTGCAATTTTCGTAATATATATCAACAACGTCTCTTCGGCTTATACTAAAACTAATACACATAAGCCTTTTGTAAGTTTCCCGGTACTATTGGCAAAATTTAACTGTTCCTTGGACTTTAGTAGGTTAATATTATACCATAACAAGTAACACACAACATACTGTCTGTCTAGAGTTTCTAACTATTACTAAAGTCATAGGAAGTACTGAATTTTAAATAATATTTTGTGGTGTAATAGGGTCAACCTATATTCTTTTGTAATTTTTTATTTGTTAATAGAATACATACTAAACCTATATATCTTGACGGAGGCTACTACCCATAAAATCCTTAACTTAAAACATGATTTTTTAAGTAAAAAGTAGTGTTCTCTGTTACTACAACCCTGAACAGTGTAATTTTTAAACATTTGTTCGTTTTACTAATAATAATAAAGGTAACTTATTCCGTAAACTTTAGTAACATGATATTTACCGTAAGACATTACTTATATTACTAACTTATTTTTAAAAAAAGATTGTTCTACTAAAGTTATAGGAACAAACATATTATTTAAAATTATCTGTTTTGTGATATATTATTAGATACACATATGCCTATGTGTTTTGTAGAGTTACCTTAAACTTTAGTAATATGGTTTGCTCAAAGTAGGGTTTTAACATTAATATGCTTTCTATTCAACCGCCACTAATCTTACTACAATTTAAGTAAATATATTTTTTATTACATTTTATATTGTCATATGAAAAGATTATTAAATAATAATATTATGTGTTTGAACCATAATTTTACTCACGAATTCTAGAAGGCTGTGGCAGCAACTATTACTCGTAAGCAATCTGTCAAAACAATAATTCATGAGTTAACTACTCGATGTTCCACGATGTCTTTTTAAAAAACATTTATTTTAAAATTAATTAATTATTATACAATGTTAACGTTTAGGTAATTATCAACTGACTTTAACTGACTGCCTAACTTCAATTGACTAACTCGTCTGCTGTGAAACAATAATTGATATAATATAAAATAAAAGCAATGTCAGCAGAATTAGTCCTTATCTCGTGGTAGCGGTTACATAACTCCTCCCCCCATAAGATTCAACTAGAAGGCTTGACGTGGTAGTTGAATTTCTTCTCCCTCGGGAGTTTTCTTCTTTCTTCTGGTTAGGAATTTCGGCACTAGTTTCTTGTAGGCGAGGACTGCGCAGCAAACGGCGACAAATACATATACAAGAATTGTCCAGATGCTTGGGGTTGCTTCAATTTCTCCAAAAATTAAATTGGGATGATTTTCCATTACTTCATTCTTCAGCTCATGCAGAGAATCCAATTTTACGTCATGCAGATGTAGACTCAAATTTAGCACGGGCAGCAATGAAGGAGTACTTGCAAAATCTGGAAACAGGATTGGCTGAATATTTGGCTTAATTAACTTTTGATCATTAATTAGCATTTCTGAATTTGTAGTGATCTGGCATCCTATAGGAATTTGACACAGATAGGTTCCTATAATATTTCGAACTTCTTTTTGACCAAGGCACTTAAGTTCAATGGCTTCTTTGGTAGGCTGAACGATTATCCATTGATTGGTTTTGTCTAATCGGCTTGATATTGTTCTGGTGACTTTCACTTCAGTTTGCTTACATATTGAGGTGTCTTTGTCAGAGTTTAGTAGCTTGATGGCACAAGGACTGTCTTCTCCGATTTCTTTCAAGTCTTCGTTTTGACAGATGTAGGATTCTGGCAGAATTTCCTGGCATTCTTCATTGGAGTATGCGTATTGCAATTGAGTTTTTAATACAAATTTATTTCGCGGTAAGACAACCTTAAACAGACTCTGATAATATATAGGGACTGAATATAAGTGAAAATAATCGAAAGATTGTGCGTGCATAATTGGTATATGCAATAAATAGGTTATTTTATTATTTAGCACAAAAGATTCGAGATCAATCAATTTCTCAAAAAGTAAGGTACTTTCTAGACTTATAGGTAAAGGCATTCGCTTAGCACCTATGCGCTTTTGTAATGTAATTAATTCAAGAAAAAGATCTTCAGTTTTTATAATACTAGGATGCATAGTTTTTAGCTTGGAGAATGTTAGAGAATTTTCTACATCTTGTAGAATTGAGTCAATAATCTCATATACATTAATTATTTGATTAATGATATCCTTTATGTAAAGAGAGTTTTCTCTATAAGTAGATTTTTGTACAATTAGGGCAATCTGATTTATTTTTGATTCAAGATGTTTTTCGTTGTTATTGATTTGATTTATTGTTGCGTTGAATTTTTCAATAACCCTTAGAGAAAGAGAGTTTTGTTTCAAAATACTTGCTTGCAGATTGCGCTGGTTTTCTCTTAATTCTACAATAAGTTTTTCGTAGCGTTCTCCGTCAGATGCATCAAGATTTCCCGTGATTGCTTTAAATATTGAACCTAAGCCATTTATTAATCCTCGTTTTATTCTTTCCGGATGAGGAATAATTTCTTTTAATTTATTTTCGACTCTTTCCCGAGTTAAATTTAATAGTTTTAAATAGTTGCTTGTATCCGCAGTATTTTCTTTATGCGTGCCTAACAATGTTGTTATATTTCTAGATTGAAAATGCAATTTATTAACTTCGGTAATTATTGGATTTAAATCGTAATAGTGTATCAATGTATAGGTGTAATCTTTGATTTTTGCGTTTCCTAACTTGACAGGTATTAGACCTGGGTTATCATCTAATCTCCGCATGGTGATTTGATCTTGAGCCCCGACCACGTGGGTTAAGATGCTGAAATATAATACTAAAAATTACACGTATTATTCAAGCTAAATTAGTAATTAATATTTTGCTACGTTAGGTTTACTAAGGTATAATAAAGTAAATACTAAATAGTAAGAGTGCATATGTAATAACTTATTTTACGTATCGAAACTATATTTATTTCTTAAGGGACGTCTAAGGTTATCCATATGGATTTTTCCTTGAGAGATTGTCGCTACTGTTTTACGTATAGGGTCAACAGTATCTATTTGTGTAGGTGGATTGAATGAATCACCTAGTTTTTTGCGTGTATGTTTCTTGACGTATACCCTTTGCTCAGGTGAGAACAATGTAGGTTTGTCACGGTTTTCATTAATTTTTCCTATTATTTTTTCCTTTTCAGAAATTAATTGTTCATTAATTTTTGAATATAGGATTTTTGTCTTATCTTTATGTTCTGTGACATAATCTGTCAATAATAGTTGGTCTAACTTTAAGTCGAATGGGTCATTGGAGCTTATGTGTCCATTTATTATGTCAATTGGTTTGAAGTTGGTAACAGAATGAATGGAATGATTGTACGCTAATATTGCATACTTTATTTTTTGGCTAATTGGTGTTTTAAGAAATCCTTGATTATTTAAAAGATTTATATGCTCTGATAAAGTCGAGTGTAATCTTTCAATTACTCCATTTGATTGTGGATGATGCGGTGAGCAGAAATGTATTTTTATTTTGTGAAGTTGTAATAATTCTGTCACTATCGTGTTTTTAAATTCTGTTCCATTATCTACAATTATTTTCGTGGGAATTCCATGATGTGAGAAGAATGTTACAAGATTATCTGCTATTTCAGATGCAGCAGCTGATTTAAGGGGATACGCTTGTGCGTATTTGGAAAAACTATCGATAATGGTCAAAAACTTTGTTTTGTCTAGTGTATACGTATCTAAGTGAATTATATCAAATGGTTTAGTCGCAGTAGGGGTAATATTCATTTCCATTTTAATAGGGTGACGTTCGTATTTACTTCTTTGACAAATCTCACACTCATTAATATAAGTTTGAATGGAATTTTTAAGATTTGGCCAATAATATTTATTTTTAATACGATTTTCAGTTTCTTCTATGCCCCTATGGTTAGTTTTGCTTTCGTGGTAATTTTTTATTATATCAGGAATTTCGTTTTTGTCTATGACATCTATTAATTTTATGAGACATCTTTTTAACTTTAAAGATGGCCATTTGAAATTTTTTCTTACTATTTCACAAAAAGGTTCATAAATATCGGGATTCTCAAAATAAAGAGAATATAACTTGTCAGGGACTACGTACTCTTTAAAAAGTTGTAGTATATCGTTTTCAAATTTATTTTCAGATAATTGAACTATTAATCTTCTTTTCTTTTCGAATAAAATTATAAGTTTCGGTTTAGCTGGGGAATGTAATACTTGAGAAATTATTATTTGATTAGCGCCATAATTGACCGCTGATTCTATAATAGGGACTCCTACTATTGGATCTTGCTCATCGTTAGTATGAATAGTTTCATTATCGTCAGCTACCGATTCGTTTATCTGAAGGTCTAGGTCAGGTTGAACAGCTGTGGACATTTGATCTAAGTTTGCATTGGATGCACTTGCATTATTATCAGAATTTATTTCATTTTGCAAGCTTTTATTAAAGTCATCAATATAAGCTACGAGGTTTGCAAATCCGCTAGTTTCTTTAGTATGTAATTCAATTCTACTAAGAGCATCAGCGTTTGTATTTAATTTCCCTTTCTTATAAATTATTTTATAATCAAATTCGTCTAATTTTATCCGCCAACGTAATAATTTAGAACTAGGATCTTTTAGATTAAAAAGCCACTGCAAAGGTTTATGATCAGTAATGATGTTAAATTTTCGACCAAATAAGTATGGCCTAAAATATTTAGTAGCCCATACTAAGCAAAGACATTCTTTCTCTATTGTCGAATAATTTTGTTCTGAATCATTGAGTGTACGCGACGCGTATGCTATCGGTAAATCTTGGCCTATTGTACCTTGCGATAATACGGCTCCTAGTGCTACGTTGCTAGCATCACATGTTAAATTAAATGATTTGGCGAAATCCGGATATTGTAATATCGGATGGTTAATTAGTAAATTTTTACAGGTCTCAAAACATTCAATAAATTCTTGATCATGATTTATTTTTGCTCCTTTCTTCAAACATTTAGTTAGAGGCTTAGTGATTTTTGCGAAGTTATTTATAAACCGCCTATAATAACCTAATAAACCTAGGAAACCTTTGATTTGTTTGGTAGTTTTTGGAATTGGATAATTTTTAATCGCTATTATCTTGTCTGGATTTGGTTTAACACCATCTGGCGTCACTACATGACCTAGATACGCCACTTCACGTCGCAAAAATTCGCTTTTATCAAGCTGGATTTTAAAATTAGAATCTCGTAACCTTTGGAAAACTGACCTAAGACGTTCTATATGTTCTTGTAGTGATGTTGAAAATATTATTATATCGTCTAGGTAAACTAAACATTTTTCATTTTGAATTCCGCGTAATATACTGTCCATAACCCTTTGAAATGTCGCGGGCGCATTCTTTAAGCCGAATGGCATGCGAGTAAACTCATAATGTCCATTCTCTGTATTAAAAGCAGTTTTTGGTATATCACTCTCATTCATCTCTATCTGATGGAATCCGCTAGCAAGGTCGAGTGTAGAAAAATATTGACATTTGCCAAGTTTATCTAGCAGATCAGTTATATTAGGAAGCGGATATTTATCGTCTATAGTCAATTCATTTATTCCTCTAAAATCTATTACTACCCTCCACTTTTGTATGCCAGAGGCATCAAGTTTTTTAGGGACGACCCATATGGGGGACGACCAAGGCGAATTACTGTGCCTAATTATTTTTTGGGCAAGCATTTTTGTTATTTGAGATTCTACCTCTTTTTTATGTACAAAAGGGTACCTATATGTTTTACTATACACAGGATTTTCGCTTGTTGTTTTAATTGAATGTTTAATTTTACTCGTAAAGGTTAAAGGCATATTTTCATTATGAAATATATCTGAAAATTCCTTGCATAGGTTTAGTATTCTTGATTTTTCTTCTTTGTTAAGATGGTCAGTTCGAATTTGAGATGGGTCAAATTGAGGAATGCATGTTGAGTCATCAAAGTTATTAAGATCAATATTTTCGATATCTGATCGATTAAATCGTTCAACATTGAATGGTTCTGAAATATCTAGCGTTATTGGCTGACATGTATTGTTTAGTAACGTGGTTAACGCATAACCATTTTTTGCTATCGTAAGACAATTAGGTATTTCACAATTATGCAATTTTTGATATGGTATTAATATTTCGCCATGCTGTATATTAGTTTTTATTTTAACTACTTGTTCTGTGCGAGGAGAAATAGTGATATTATTAACCTCTGTTTTTGTCTTATGGAATTGCAATTTAATTTTCGCGTAAGGAGTTACTAAAAATCCTTTTTCGTAATTAATATTAGCCTGCAATTCTTTTAGATTATCAATACCTATTAATCCGTCAAAAATATTGTGAAACTTAAATAAATAAAATTTAAGATGTTTATTTTGAGGTAAATTAAATATGCGAGACGCTGGAATTTCTGCACTGTATTGATGTGCTGATTGTTGGAAAACGGTTGACACTATGAATGGATCGTGAATTATATTATTAGAATAATATTTATATGCTGAATTTGGATCAATGAATGATTTCGTTGAACCACTATCAATTAAAAATTTTAAATTACATTCGGGAAATACAATATATGACAATTCACTGGTGTTAGTATTGTTAAAAGATATTATTTCAGGTGTTACCTTTCTGGGTTCTTGTGAATAACCTCCTGAAAATTTGGGTCATTACTACACGAATCATATATTATTGGATCAGATGATTCTGAATCATGATCTATGCCATTAAATTGTTCATCGAATGGTTGTGTTTCTTGTGTGTCAAAATTATAATATTCATCTGCATAGTTTTGGTCAATATTATCAGCATAATATTGTTGAGAATCAATAATGTCGGTATTATAAAGTTCTTCTGCTATAAAATTAACAGGTTGGTTAGGTCGCTGTTGAAAATGATTTCTTTGAAAAGCATGTTGACCTATATTTGGTTTAAAAGTATTATTTGTTTGCCTAGTTGTGGTACTCATTGGAGTTGGTGGTGGCAATTGTTTGTTTGGGTTCGGTCTAAATACATTTGTATTTCGAGATCGATTTCCGAATACTTGTGCATTTGTTGGAAATCTTTGAGGTATTTTATTATAATTGGGCCTCATTTGAATAGGCTGAGATGGAAAAGATGGTTTGTTCATGAATTGGTTATGTGGTGTGTGCGTGTTAAATGTATTAAACGGTGTATAATGTTGGTTATTTATTGGTCTAAATTGCGGTACATAATGTTGATTATTCATTGGTCTAAATTGTGGTGTAGGTTGTTTATGATTAGGTATTTTTGATATATTTTGGAAATATTGCGTATTATATTCCTCAGTAACAAATTGCAATGCTTCCGGTAAATCTCTTGGACGCATACAACGAATTGTAGTTCCTAACGGTTCTTTTAAACCGGATAAAAACGTTTTTAATGCTAAATTATTATAAAGATTTCTTTTTAGAAGTTTAGCAGCATCATTTATTTCATGTATATCTACATAAGAACAAAGTAGATTTAATATATGCAAAATTCTATCATAAAACTGATTAGGTTTTTCGTTAATTTGTTGCCTAAGCATAACAAGATCTCTATTTAAGCAAGCTTCATCGCGTTGATCTGCAAAATGTCTACTTAAAGTATTCTTTAATTCATCCCAAGTAGTAACAGTTTGGGTTCCTAATATTAATTTCGCAGTTCCGGTTAATTTACCGATAATGCAATTTAGCAAGTATATATTTTGAAAGTTTGTTGGTTCATTTGCTTTATAAAATGTATCGACAAGACTTTGACAAACAGCTAAATATCTATTCAAATCATTTGGGTTACCGTCAAATTCTGGTACGCATTTTAAATATTCTGGTTTGAATTGAGCCATTGTACAAATATTACTTGTAGGAAAATTTGTATTATTTTGTAAAATTATATTATCAATCCTATTTGGTGTACCTGCGGTACTGTTTTCTTCAATATTATTTTCTGATAAAACTTGATTAACTAGTTTAATTACTTCTTCTGATTGAGAAGCAGAGTCAATTGAAGGCGTTAATTGTAAATTAAGGTTGCTTAGTTTGTTAATAATATCGTTAACGTCAGACATAAATATCAATTGCACTTACATACTAATGACGACAAACAGGAACATCTTCTATAAGGTCAGGCTTCTGGTTGGCGATTTGGTCCTCCCAAAATATCCTGGTCCTTGCGAGAATTGGGCGAATTGGGTCCAACCTCCGATTACTCTAAGGTAGCAGGTTCACGATGAACTGGGGTTTTCGGTTTCTGGAAATCCACTCTGACACCTCACAGCAAACAATTGATGTTAATTTTAGATTCTTTTTCGGCGAAAATGATCGATTATGTGACGATAATCAATCCCGAAAAATCCGTACGACTGCGCCAGTTAACTACTCGATGTTCCACGATGTCTTTTTAAAAAACATTTATTTTAAAATTAATTAATTATTATACAATGTTAACGTTTAGGTAATTATCAACTGACTTTAACTGACTGCCTAACTTCAATTGACTAACTCGTCTGCTGTGAAACAATAATTGATATAATATAAAATAAAAGCAATGTCAGCAGAATTAGTCCTTATCTCGTGGTAGCGGTTACATAACTCATGCAAAAGGTTGTCACAAATTTCTATATTTACAATGGACAATATTTACAAAAAGTATTGCTTGTGTAAATTTTGCGAAAGTGTCGAAGAAATAGATAAACAACACAGTAACTTGCCACTTTTAAAATATTTAGTAAAGAACGCTGGTATAGATCTATTGGAAAATAGCCTGTTTAAAAAGATACAACAAACTCTTGTTTTTATGCAACCATCGTTAAACCGCGTGAGGAATACAAAAAGAAATAAAATAGTATCCAAGTACTATTTGTACGTTCTTAAACATCGAAATTTTATGGTCAGTACTAGCGAAGTTCCGAGTCCTCTATTCGCCTATGAAACGAGAAGATGTGTTCCAAGAATACCATGAAATACTAAATGTTTTATTAAAAACACAATAAGGAATATGTCTGTTGTTTTTTAATTATTTGTTGAATTTATTTAATAAAATTCCTTATTTAGAAAACGATGCAATAAGTGTGCTTTTTTTTTAAATAATTCATAAACAATTCGTTAATGTCAACCTCGTTAGTGTCAACCAGTCAAAAATATTTTATTTTCTGTCATTTACTTTTGACATAAGCGTGTGAAAACTTTTCACACGGCGTATGAAAAATTTTCACACAGTCCTGTCAAAAGTTAAAAGATTAAAAATAATAAAAATCGCATATTAATCCTTATTTTCTGCAGTCGTAGAAAAAGTATCGTGTGCAACACGTTTGAAACTGACTCTTTGCACACTCGTATGACTTGTAGCACTCGCCTACGGCTCGTGCACAAACCTCATACTCGTGTGCAAAGAGTCTTTTTCAAAACTTGTTGCACAATATACTATTAACTACGTGAATCAGTTTTAATTCACTTCTAGGATTATAACATTATATGTAAGGGAGACCGGGCTAGTTGACGCACCTTTTACCATCAAAATTTTTATTACCATTCAGGTCAGTTTAAAAAATACTTTTTGTCGTGGTATCATAGTTTAAAGCCTTGTCTACAACTTTGTTATCACAACTGATGAGTTTGTTACTTAATATGTCAGCTGCGCCGATTGCGGGGCGCAGCTGACATATTGGGGGCAAATTGGGGCACAACCAATGTATAATATAAAAATTAAGTTGTAAACTGAAATAACGATTTATTAAAAACCATAATTAAAATATCATAACAGCTTAAAGTGATATTACAAAACCAAACTAAAATTTATAAAACATTAAAAAAAAACTTATACTTATTATATCGCCTTCAGACTCACCTGAAATAAAGATTTATGAAAAACAAAACACAAATCATTATAATATCATAAAAAAACATAAACTGATAATATAAAACAAAACTAAAATTTTAAATATAAAACAATAAACAAAGTTATATATCATCATCATCATGATATTTGTTTTCTGAAGAAGCACAGTTTTCATGAGCCCACCTACCGCAGGCAGTGCAGCTTATCCATTTTTCCTTTGGTTTGCTTCTTGTAAAGTCCTGTCCAAACATTAAAGAAAAGCAGTAATCTGACTTCTCTTCTTCAATATCGTCTTTTTTTTAATCTTACTTTTGTTACTTGAACACTTTTTTGTTTTAATTTTCAGCGATATGTTTCTTATTATATTATTAGTTTTCACTTTCCTGTTTCAATGTTCTTCTTCAAGTGCCTCTTTTTCCGGAGTGTCCTTAATAATTGTCGATTTTATTTTCCGGCGGGGCGTGGATGTTGCAGAAGTTTGTTTAAATAATTGAACTCGAGGCAGAGGTCTATTTTTTTCTAAAATATATGAGTTGTCAAATCTGGTGGCTTTAAAATGACATTCTGGAGATTTTTGGTCGTTTTCGGACAGCCTTGATGCGTATTTTCGTTAGCGGTGACACTCCAATTGGAACACCCTGGAAGAGAATCTGGAACATTA
>MU190000.1:10950-46728 GCA_016904865.1 Pissodes strobi
CAACGCTGGAGATGAAACAACAGAGGCAGTTAACATTCTGCGGAGCGTACGACAAGGGTGTATCATCTCTCCTCCGATATTCAATCTGTATTCAGAAGAGATATTTAGAGAAGCTCCGGAAAACGATGAGAATTCTTGTAAACGGTGAACGATTAAATAATATTCGCTATGCAGATGATACCGCCATATTTGCATAGATGGTCTACAACAGATAATGAACAAAGTGAATGAAGTAAGTGAACGATATGGGCTAAAAATGAACAGCAACAAAACAAAACTTATGGTCATAAGTAAAGAGAAGAAAGAAAACCGCCAACTATTTATTAAAAATATGCTAGTAGAACGGGTATCCAAATTTGTCTACCTGGGAACCTTAGTAAACGAACAGTGGGACCACTCACAAGAAATCAGATGTAGAATAGAAAAAGCAAGAAATGCCCTAATCAAAATGTCTAAGCTCTTCAAAAGCCACAACCTCAAATTAGATATCAAAGTAAAAATCCTGCGCTGCTATGTGTTCTCCATATTGTACTATGACATGGAATCCTGGACATTGACCAAAGCAACACAAAAGAAACTCGAGGCCTTCGAGATGTGGGTCTACAGAAGGATCCTTAGAATGTCATGGATAGATCGAGTGACCAACGAAACAGTACTGGAAAGAATGAGGAAGGAAAAAGAAGTGATGACCACGATTAAGAGAAGGAAACTGGAATATCTCGGGCATATAATGAGAAATGACTCCAAATAGAAATTCATCCTCCAAGGAAAAGTGTTTGGAAGGAGAGGGTCCGGAAGAAGAAGGATATCATGGTTCAAGAACCTAAGGATATGGTATTCAAAAACAACCACAGAACTGTTTAAAGCAGCAGTCAACAAGGTCATCATAGTCAGGATGGTCGCCAATGTTCGAAACGAATAGGAACTCGAAGAAGAAGGGTCTGGTGGCGCAGCGGTTGGATGCTCTGCTTGTGATACGACGGCCCGTTTCCATTCCCGTCACTGGTAAGACTTTTTTAATTCTTTTTAAGGTTATGTTTGTTTCTTTTTTTAAATTTGGGTTAGTTTCGGTTAGTTTTGTTCGGTTGCACCCCGGAGCGAGCGAAGCGAGCGCAGAACCATGCGTGAAGTGAAATATTAGACATTCTAAAATAGTAAACAAATGCTCAAACCAGGTTGCATATACTACACGCCACACGTGAAGCTTACCATGATTCATAATTTATACATAATTTTCAACATTGACCTTGTATTTAGTCATAATTGTGATGACACTGTTGGTTGTGTGGACGAACCTTTATTAAAGTGTGACAGACATCACCCAACCCTGCTGATTACTCTTGCCTGTGATACCTTCTGTGAAGTCCTTGAATCTGAAGATGTTGTGTTCGATTTAAATAACTGCGATTTTAACCTTTTAAACGATTTATTGTTAAATGTTCATTGGGATAGTATTTTAACTTTAATTTATTTGAATTAGCTATACCTAAGAAAAAAATACTAAACAAATTTAAGTTCCCAGTTTGGTTTAGTACAGATCTCAAGTCCCATATAATTCAAAAGAAAAATGCCCATAAAAGATTTAAATTGACCAGAGATTTAAATGATTATACTCTTTTTAGTGAATTGAGATCATTGTGTAAAGCTCAAGCTAGCATTTGTTATAAAGATTACATTAATAAGACTGAAAACGAAATCTTAGAGAATCCTGAGAGTTTTTGGAAATATATCCACTCTAAAACCCACAGTAAAGATCTACCTTCCACCATGACATACGGTGCAACCACCTCCTCTGATGCGGGGGGTGTTGCTGATCTATTTGCGTAGTATTTCTCCGCAACATATTCAGACCTACCTGAGCAGCAAGTACCAATAATTAATAACAATATGTCAGTATTCAAAAACATGGTACATGTTAATGCACTTAAAATAAAAGTATCTGACATCATGGAGAAGTTGAGTTGGGTGGACCCGTATAAGTCCCCGGGTCCTGAAGATGTTCCTCCACTTTTCTTGAAGAATTGTGCTTTCGCTTTGTCGAGACCACTATGGCTAATCTATAATAAATCTCTTGAAACCGGAGTATTTCCTCGGTATTGGAAATCATCCTTTTTGGTGCCAATTTTTAGGAATGGTGGAGATAAAAACAATGTTGAGAGCTATCGGCCAGTAACACTAATGTCTCATTTTCCAAAAAATTTTGAGCTTTTAGTTACACAAACCCTGACCTATCTGTTTCGAAATGTCATAATCACACAGCAACATGGATTTTTTGGTGGTCGTTCTGTAGAAACCAACTTGTCCGTGTATGAACGACCTATTTCTGGTGCCTTGGAGAGGGGTGCTGTTGTTGACTCAATTTACACGGACTTCTCCAAGGCGTTTGATATGGTGAGTCATGCACTCTTAATCGACAAACTCTCTGCTTATGGTATAGGTGGCGCAATGCTGGAGTGGCTGTATTCTTATTTGGTGGGCCGACAGCAGGTTGTGAGTATAGGGGCTGCTCGTTCAAAAGAGATTCTCCCATCTGCTGGAGCACCTCAGGGGGGACACCTTGCACCTTTACTTTCCGTTGTTTTTATTAATGATGTTGTTCTTTGCTTCTCGTACTGTGATATTCTGCTATATGCAAATGATCTAAAAATATTTAAAGAAATCCAAAGCGAAAATGATGTAGTGAAGGTGTGCGATGACCTACGGAGGTTTGAAGGTTGGTGTGATAATAACTGCCTAAAGTTAAACATAAAAAAATGCAAATACATGCAATTTAGTAGGAAAAAAAAACCTGTAGCGAATGTTTACCATCTTCATAACTCAACTATAGATTCAGTGGATAGTATGCCGGATCTTGGTGTTATTTTTGACTCAAAACTATCATTTGTGGATCACATTACTTATTGCCGCAATAAAGCCTTAAAAATGTTGGGGTTCATAAAGAGAAACACCAGAGACTTTCGCAATGTACTGGCGCTGAAGTCTCTCTATGTTTCTTTAGTAAGATCTCATCTAGAGTTCAGCTGCATTGTGTGGTCTCCATATTATGCAGTGCATATAAATTCATTAGAACGAGTTCAAGTATAAGCTAAATATTCCAATGGATGTGCTTGTATATGATGACATTTTAAAAGTGCTTAATATCCAAACTTTGAGTACTAGACGTAAAATCTATGAGCAGCTCTTTATTTACAAACTTGTTAATAACGAAATTTATTCACCTGAATTGCTAGCTTCAGTTTGCATAAATGTTCCTGTCAGAGACCTTAGAACAGTGAACACATTTAAACTTGAATTTCATAACACACTTTATGGTCAGCATAACGCAATAAATCGTGCAATGGCGGCAGCCAATCAAATTAGACTAGATATTTTCAATACTAGTGTCAACCAAATAAAACGAAATCTGTGATCAATTACCTACCTATAGAGTCTATATCAACCCTTATTTTCTAGTCTATACTTTCTACTTAGCCATCTTCAAGTTTTAATTTTTATTGTATATTGTATACTGTTGTTTGTTATGCGTATGCCTAGCTAGTCTATGTCATTTTGACCTCCATTTGTTTTAACGGTTTTAAGTTTGAGACTTTTTATTTTATTTTTTATTTAAGTTATAGTGTTAAGGAAACTGTTGAAACTCTTGTAATGGGCACTGTGCCCGTAAATAAATAAATAAATAAATAAATAAATTGATTTTAATGAATTGGTGTGTACGTATAGTCCTGGGAACGCCAAGTCCAGAAAACAATTCGGTTCCCGAAATGTCAAAGTCACGCAAGGGATTTATAAGATAGAACGCGATATTACAGAAAAATAATACAGCATTTTATGATGATATATGGTCACAATTAACTTGCACTAGGCAACAGCAACCATAAGATAAGGTTTCATTCCTTTCTACACTTTAAAGGCTCTAATCGGCCTTGTGTTCTATAGAAAAGTTAAAGAAACTCAAGAATACTAGATCACTAAATAAACATTGATAAACATACCCGAAAAGCAATACAACCAAAGGGAGGCAAAGACAGGCCATCTCGGAATTTGAATAATAAAGCCCAGTTAATAAATATAGGGTGCATTGGACTAGAATCCACTAAATGCATACAAGGGATACATTTCTTTAAAAAAAGTACAAAAATATAAGGCTATTTAAGTAACAAGCGAGTTCAATGTCATTGAGAAGCGTTCTCGAAACAAAATGGAAGTTCAAGTTTTTGAAACCCATCTAATACTAAATATTTACTTTTGTTTAAGGCAGGCACATGTGTGGCTCTCTTCTCCCTTTCCGAAGGACTAAAGTAAAACGACACTGACAAAACAACTGCCCGTGCCACTACAGCGAGATGAGAATGTAGTAGTAGTAGTAAGGGTGGGGGGGCAGAAGCCCGGTATGTAGGCCTATAAGTCCCTTTTCACCATCCCCGATCCGCCCTCCCCTACTTGGCTACTTCCAACACCCTGCCCGCACTGAAACGGCCCGTCACCTTGATAAAGGTGAGGACGTCCTCCCAGTCCAGATCCTTTAGATCTTCCCGAGCAAGTGTTGGTGCTCCCAGTATCTTCCTCCTTAGGCGACTCCACCTATCACAAATTCCTATATAGTGGTATGAGGACTCCTCCCCTGTCCCGCAGTTCAGGCAGAGTGGGCTGTCCCTCACGCCGATAAGGTGCAGATGTCTGTTTAGGCTTCCATGCCCAGTCAGAATACCTACCAAGTTCCTGATGTCCTCTCGGCTCTTTTTTAGCAGTCGCCTTGCTCTGGATCCGTCAGGATTTAGAATCATTTCCTTGGCTTGTCTGCATCCTTCTTTTCCTCTCCAATTGTGCTTTGTCTTGTTCCAGGCCCAGTTATTTAGTTCCTGAGAGATTTGCCTTTTACTTAAGCCCAGACCAGGTTCTGGACCGACGAGGTGGCTCATTGAGCCTTGTCTTGCCAATTCATCGGCCCGTTCGTTGCCCTCGATGCCACTGTGCCCTGGAACCCATCTGAGTCTTACTTCCTTGCGCACAGCCAATCTGTCTAGGGCGTCTCTACATTCCTGAACTAGCTTACAGCTTGCCCTGGGTCTTTGGATCGCCCTGAGAGCGGCTTGACTGTCCGAGTAAATATATATACTCTCTACACCTTCTGTTACTTCCGCCTTGGTTGCTACTTCCAAAATAGCAAACACCTCCGCCTGGAAAACAGTGGCATATCTCCCCAGCGAAGTGCTTTCTCCTGATTTAGTGTTGTCTAGGTATACACCGGCTCCGGATGACTGTGTATTAGCCATCCATGAGCTGTCAGTGTACCATGCGTGTACGCCGCTCGGCGTACGTACCTGGCCTGACAGCCACTCTTCCCTTGATGGAAATTCCACTTGGAAATTCCTTCTCAGTCTTAATCTGCCATCTGGAATATTGCCTTTGGTCGCAATGATGGGTAGATCCCTACTCATTTTGGCGGCAATAGTCGTATGGCCTTTCCCGGTGTAGTCCGTTCGCCATAGGCCACTGTCGATCATCCTTTTGTGAGCCGCCATTGCCTCTCTCTCAATCCAGATCGGGAGGTCCGGCAGCCCCAGGATGATGTTCAGTGTTGCTCCGGGAGTTGTTCTCAATGCTCCGGTAATACCGAAACAAGCCAGCCTTTGCAGTCTGGCCAGTTTCTGGGCATTAGTGGCTCTGGCCACCGCTGGCCACCAGACCACGGATCCGTAGGAAATCCTCGGTCTTATCACAGCATTGTACAGCCACTGGAGGATGTAAGGTTTTAAACCCCACTTCCTACCTACCGTTCTCCTTAGTTGCCACATAATCGCGGTTGTCTTATTCACCACCTGTTCAACGTGTGCCTTCCACGTCAATTTACTGTCTAAAATAACTCCCAAATATTTGACTTGTTGACTTAGGCTCAGTCTCGTCTGGTAGAGTATGGGATGTATAAAACCTGTTAGATTTCGTTTCCTTGTGAAGAGAATGAGTTCGGTCTTTCCTGGGTTTACTGAGAGACCATTCTCCTCACACCAACCTTGAACTATCCGACACGCCACCTGCATACGCTCGCAGACCGTTCTCACGAACTTGCCCGTGATCATTACTAGCCCGTCGTCAGCATATGCTTGTGCGTAGAATCCCTCAAGATTTAACCTTCTCAGGAGGCTGTCCATCACCAGGCACCACAAATGTGGCGCCTTGTGGGCAACCCCCTCTTACCCCGGCTTCGACGCGAACTTCTCCCAGCGTGGCGCTGATCTTTCGGTTTTCCAGTGCCGTTTTTACCCACTTGACCAAATGAACTGGTGTTCTCTTGGCCTGGAGGGCTTGACAGATATTTTTCGTTTTAGCCTTATCGAAAGCTCCTTCTACGTCAAAGAAGAGCGCTAGCGCCATTTCTTTGTTTTCTATTGCCTTTTCAGCCCTTCTAACTACAGAATGGAGAGCCGTTTCAGTCGACTTCCCCCTTCTGTAGGCGTGCTGATTATCATGTAGAGGAGAATCAGTTAAGATCTCTTCCATGATGAACCTGTCAATAATTGTTTCCATTGTCTTCATTAAAAATGAAGTTAGACTTATAGGCCTAAAGGACTTGGGATGGGAATAGTCTCTCTTCCCTGCCTTGGGGATGAAGACGACATCCGCTGCTCTCCAAGCTTGTGGAACGTACCCTAGTGCTATGCTGGCCTCGAATACTCTCTTTAAGTAAGGGAGTAACGTGTCAAGGCCCGCCTGCAGCATCATGGGTATAATTCCATCCGGCCCTCCTGCCTTATATGGACTGAACTCCCCCACTGTCCAAGTTATGGATTCCTCAGTCACCACACTGCGGGCAAGGTTCCAGTCCATCTCTGGCTCTGGTTCCTCGTCCCAGTTGGTAGTCTGTACCTCTCCGGGGAAGTGGGTTTTTAGAAGAAGCTCTATCGTTTCCTTTCTGTTCGCCGTCCATTGTTCGCCTGTTTTCAGAGAGCCAATCTCTTTTTGTCTTTCCGAGCCCAGCAGCTTAAGCAGAGACTCCATCTCTCCACAGAATTTCCTCCAGCTGTCTCTTTTGCTGAGAATGTATATGACTGGATTTTACCCGAAATTAATTTAAGTAAGTATTAATACGATACTGATCCTATGAAATTTAATTAATATATAAATAAATCCTGTAACAACAGACAGACTGGTCAATGCAATATAATTCAAATAGTAAAAATCGAATATCGGAATATTAGACGAAATCTAACTTTAATCTTTAATTAGTAATTAAGAACGTACTCATTTTCGGACCGTTACAACTACAAAGATTTTTAATGGAAAATTTCTATATTACTTGATATATTGATGAGCTCCAAAGCTTTTGTGCGATACCTCGACTATAAGGCCTATTATTTAAATGTTCTAATATTTTTCAATATAGTTCAGCTAAAAGGAAATAGGCACGCCAATTTAAACTGGCGCGGTGACTTTTCAACAAAAGGCAAGTTTATCTATGCGTCACTCGGGGCCCGGCCATAAATCTCCCGCCAAATCTGCGTTTCTCAAACTGAACCACGACACCCTCGGGAATCTTTATTCGAAGACTGTCTGTGAATTTAGAGATAAGGATGTGTTTAAAATGAAAAATTATTTAAATAATTTGGTACATAGTGTTTTTGTGTTGGATAAATTAGGTTCAAATAACATATTGTAGATTGTAGATTGCTAGGGAGTCGTTTCGGCTAGTTTCAGCCGCCCGGCACTACCACCTTTACAGAATTTTGTGCATGACACTACAACTTAATTTGTGGCCAAAAGACGTAGGCTTCTTCCAAACAAAGCTATTTTATTGGGATTGGGAGGTAGTTGACTCACTTCTGTGATGCTGCACTCCTTCAAGGTACTTGAGCCTTTTGCAGAGTTGGGTTGGACATTGGCAGAGTAGATGTTCCGCGGTTTCAGTTGCATTATTGCAAAATCTGCATTGGTCGTCTTCTGCTTTGCCTATTGCCTTTAGGTGGTATTTTACCGGGCAGTGTCCTGTGAGCAGTCCGGCGACAGTTCTAATACCTGCTCTGTTCATGTCTAAGAGCTGTTCTGCTCTTTTCGCAGAGATGATGATAAACCTTTTCGCCTGTCTTAGTCCTGGAGCGTTTCTCCACTAGGACGACAGTTGGTATTTTTCCCATTTGTCTAGTTCTTCGGTGATGTAGCTCTTCATAAGGTCACAGTAGGGCTCTGGACCATAATATGGTGTTCCAGCTCCTTTTTTCGTAAGGCAGTCTGCTTTTTCGTTGCCCTCTATGCCTCTATGGCCAGGAACCTACATTAAAGTTACCTGGTTGCGTGTTGCTAATTGTTTTAGGGTTTGCTTACATTCCTAAACTAGCTTTGACATGCACTTGAAAGCTTTTAGAGCTTTTAGAGCCGCCTGGCTCTCTGATAATATGTACATGTGCTTTCTGTGAAGTCCTTGTGTGAGGCACTCTTCTGCACATATATTTATGGCAAGCGCTTCCACTTGTAAGATGGTCATATATTTGCCTAGCGGTTTGGGAAGCTTACAGTTTGCACCTAAAACCAATCCTGCCCCGTTGTCGGCCTGAGGTAGATTTTTACTCTCCCATGGTTGACGGTTATCAATAACCACTGCAAATGGGACATCTAGGTTCAACATGACCGTCACTTGGTTTGCTGGCATTTTCCAGTTTTATTTCTTCAAAGATGCGCAGGTGACCAGTCAAATCTCCAGGCTTGAATTTGCCTATTATCCTCCAGTATGGAGGTACGATAAAATGTGTAAATTGAGATCAAAAACTGATTGAAAAAGTCGTTTCTAGGTAGTTTTGTTCCAGAGCAAATCTAGCCTATAATGAATCCATGATCCGGTATTTTGAGCGCACTGGCTAGGCAAGCAGTTTATCCCTAGAAAGCCTGTGAGATTTGAATATAACGTGCGGAGCTTAACACTCCAAGTGGGTATCTAATAAATTTTTAAATTTATCAAGATAAAAACCCAAGATCAAATGAAGAGTAGCAAAACGCATTTGGAAATGCAGCTGCCCCTATGATTCAGATGAATGAAGAGCTTCGAGAGAAAAAGCGCTCCGGTATAATTTCTTTTTCGATGATTATTCACCAGCAAAAATATTCTTAGTACGATTAGAATTACGGTGGTACCGATACAATGGGGGAAAATGGGTTTCTTTCAGATTACTATACAACAACTAAAAATTCAACGGAAGAGAGGTCTAGACATGAATATTCATCAACTCTGGATATAATGAATGGCATTTTGTACAATTGCAGAGGAGACCGCAACGTCGTTGGAATATATTTATCAAATAAGAAAGCCGGATAGTTCAAACTAATCCAAACCAAACTTGACTTACAAACAGAATCAGAGTATGGATGAAACAAACCAAATGAATAATAATATCTCATGGTAAGTTAAATAAAGAATTGTATACAAAACTTTGTCTAATTTTTTAGCTATCGAATTAGTGTTCCAAGAAGTGGTATGGTTGATAGACGCAGCAGTCTGGAAGTAATATTAGTCAGCTGGAGTCTAGGAGATTGATTTCTGTGCTAGAAATGAACTGAGGATTAATTAACACCTATTTCCCTCACAAAAGTCAACATAAATACACATTTGGCAATAGCAATCTATGATTGACTATATACTTTTAGCAACAGAGCCATCAAACCACAACAAGTACTAGACGTTAGAACCCTCAACTCAGCAAATGTTGGGACAGATCATAGCATGTTTTTTTTGTAAAATACTGCTAGAATCACCTCGCAAAATGAAGGCAGCTAAAGTCACAATCGAAAAATATAACATCGAATCATTAACCGATGACAAGACATGGCACCTGTACCAAAACAGACTATCCAGTAAACTTAGCGAAATCGATATAGCAGAACTAAATGTAGAGGACAGTTGGTAAAAGGTTGGTAAACATAAACGCAAGAAACAACACAAAGCCATGGGTCCCAGCAACCAAACACAAGAACTGTATGCCGAGTCTGTAGAAACCGAGTTAACTCTTCAATCAGATCAATAAAGAAAGAACACTGGATCAAATTCACCAGCGATATGGATCACAACATACAACAGGAAGGAATCAAGAAGCTAAAGAACAGAAAGGCACCAGAAGCAGACAACATTAGCAATGAACTCATAAAATACGCCGGCCCCGAACTCGTAACAAATATGACAACATTATATGGAAAGATCCTCGATACATTATAAATATCCAGTGACTGGCATGAAAGCGTTACAATCCCCATCTTTACAAAGGGCCAGAAAACTCTACCAGAGAACTACAGAGGCATAACTCTCTTAAATTCAAGCATGAAGCTCCTCACACACATCTTGAAATGTAAGCTCGAGGCACAAATACAAAATAGAGAAGAACAGCAAGGTTTCAGATGAAACAGATCCACTACAGATGCGTTATTCATAATGAAACAATTAAAAGAAAAAGCAAACGAATACAACGTGCCATCATACCTATGTTTATCGACTTACTAAAGGAGAGATATACGCCCGACAACATCGTCAAAGTTATACACAATCTAAATACCGGCAACTACACAAAGATTAAAGCAGGAGACAGCTACACGAAAAACATAAGAACACCGGGAGGAATCAGACAGGGAGACAGTTTCAGCCCATTTCGGTTCAACTTAATAATGAACAAAGAAGAAATGTCAGCGATGAGTCTCGGTTTTCGAATGGGCCGAAACAAAATTAACATAGTATGCTACGCCGATGACGCAGTCCTATTCGCAGAAGCAGAGGATGACCTGCAACGACAGCTCCATAAATTACATCTAACAGCAGCACAACTAAACATGAACATAACAGTAGGAAAATCAAAGTACATGACCCTAACCAGAGAACCCATAAGATGAAAGCTCGTAGTCCAAGATCAACCTATCCATCTATCTATCAAGTATCCAAGTTTAAGTAAGTGAGCATGGATATATCCGACCACCACAATCCAATAAATGATCTGAGGAGTTAGATCAACAAGGCAACCGCAATAGCAGAATGCTTAGAACAAGTGGTATCGGCAAATAAGCAAGGTCAAGATTTACAAGACTTGCGTTAGGCCAATCATGACTTACGGTATTGAAGCTCGAGACTATACAACTAAAACAAAAAGCATGCTGCGTGTAACAGAAATGAAAACCCTAAGAAGCATATTCGGAAAGACAAGAAGAGACCGAGTCAGGAACGAGGTTATAAGAGATGAACGTCAGATGCAGCACGTGGTGAGATTGGGGCGGCAAAGGAAACGACAATGGCACTCTCATGTAACCCGAATGGTAGAAGATTGACTACCGCGAATAGCATTCCAGAACAGACCAGCGGGAGATAGACCCCCAGGAAGACCACCTAAGAGATGGAAGGACAGCTGGCAATCGACATCTCAAGAGATCCTAAGGTGACCCGATTAACAGATCGATAGATCTAATTAAAGAAGAAGAAGAAGAAGTTTTAGGAGAAATCTATGTCAGGTAAGCGAAACTATTTTACCGTAATACGTTTCGAAAAAGTGCAAACTTAGAGTTATCTTACCATGTATAAATCTGAAGCCAAATGTGGAAGAAAAGTGGCAAAGGCACGTGAAAGTGATATTCGCATTTCGGATACAGTCAGATTTGATTGCATAAATCACTGGATTATAACTGTGGCTGATGGAAAAAGGAAAAGTGTGCTATGCCAAATTGTACGTCTAAAGGTCGGACAATGCGTAGTAAGTGTAACTTAAGACTATGTTTAATATGTTTTAAATCCTTTCGTAATAAGATAGTATTCAGAAATGGTATTTTACACTTGAATTAGATTATTATACTATTTAACCTGCACTTTACTGTATTATGTGAACCGGCTAAGGACAATATACTAAGGAAAGAAATGACCAACACATAACATTTTAAAATTTGTAATTTAAAAACTCGTCAAATGAATAAAACACGTTACAAATTAAAAGCGATCTAACTTTTTTAAGACTAAAAGTGGAAGCTCATTGATGTGGGCTGGAAGGTGGTTAAAAATTTTACTGTCCAATATCCCGGGCCAGTGTGACACCTCCTTATCCCCCAGTATTGAGGTACAGTACCAGTTCTATTGTATGTTAGATAGCTATGGATATCCGGATGAGCTCGAAACTTACCACATTTTTTCATGAAAATATGGTTTTCCAATATAAAGAGTGATGGCAAGGTAAGCACACCAAGATCCCTAAAGATATTCCTGCAGTCATCCCTGAAACCCATACCGCTAGTGATTCCCACAGTCTTCCGTTGCGAAGCAAAAGTTCGACAGGCCGGGGTAGAATGACACCACGCCAGCAGTGCATATGACAGGTGTGAATTAAACCCCGCGAAATAGGCTGTCCTCAAAGCATCTATGGTTACGCAGGAACGAAGTCTACGAAGAAGGTACAGACTCTTAGAAAGCTTTCCTGCTACAAGATTCACATGACAATTCCACTGGAGTCCTGGATGAGAGTATAATCTGAGTCAGGATCTGCTAGTGGTAAATCATTAACATAGATAAGAAATAATATGGGTCCCAAAACAGAACCCTGTTTCACCTCCATGTTCATCACCGTATGTACCGATGACACCCCATTCACACTCGCACTCTGAAACCTGTCTCCCAATGACCATACTAACGAAGTGGTTTTTGTTGTATTCTTTCTACTATATCCTCCCTAACATCCGTCATATCTCTGATTCTTTCGTTTCTAATTCGGTCCTGTCGTGATATTCTTGCCGATCTTCGCCAAAAGTCCATTTCCGTCACCAGCAATTTATTTCTCTGATTTTTTTTATTTAAATGCCAAACGAACCTTATAATATGATGCTTTCAAAAATAGTATTGTAAATTAATTGTTTTCTCTGTTTGGTGATGTTTTTTGACCAGGCACCTATGACTTTTTTCCTTCGTTTATGCTATCCTGTATTTCCTCTCACACCTTCCTTTGCTGTCGATATTTACCCCCAGACACATATATTCATCACCGGCCTCTATTGTTTTGTCAAAGTTAGATCTTCCATCGGTCCTCCAACGCACATATACTTGGTTTTTGTAGTGTTTACCTGCAGCCATTTTTCGTACGACTCAAGCAGTTTTCTAGCCATATCCTCCTTGTCATGTGCAATCACTACCTGATCATCTGCGAAATGCAACGTATATAGTGTGTAGTTATCTGTGATGGGAATTCTTGCACTTTCTACGCCATTGGAGCAGCGCACGGTCAATGTAAATCTTAAAAAGCGTCGGTCACAGGCAACATCCCTGTCTTAGTTCCTTTGTTATCTTAAAGGGTCCGGACAAATTTTGGCCAATCCTAATTTTTGAAGTTGCCTCTATGTACAGATGTTTAATGGCTTTTATAATCTTCCCGTTAACTGATGTTGTAGACATATCTTCCCATAGTTTTTTAATTGGACCGGTGTCGTATGCCTTAGTCAGGTCTATAAACAGGAGGTGTGTTTGTTCCTTGTTAGTTGTTAGTGGCCATTTTCTTTTCGATTATCTGAGTGAGGGAGAATGTTATCAATACATGAACGGCCCGCCCTAAATTCGCCCTGTTCTTCGATTTCGAAAGGCCCATATTCATCTTCGACTAGGTTTTTAAAAATTTTACCGTATAATCTGCTAAATGAACTGTTTACCGGTATGCATCTATAGTTTGCCCAGATATATTTCCATCCATTTTTTATGAATAGGTGTAATCCATCCAGTTTTTCAAGATTCAGGGATTGGGTCGCCATTGATATATCTAGTCATGAGAATTGACAGCATATATTCAAGTTTAGAAGATCCGTATTTGAGAAGTTCTGACGGTATTCCTTCCGGACCACTGGCTCTATTATTTTTTATAAGTTTTAGTATATTTCTTATTGTGTCCGCTGTTACTTCAACCGGTGTTCCCTCCACTCGAGATGATTTTGGAGAGAGAGCAGTATACTTCTTTCAGTTCTTTCTCATAATGTTCTCGGCATTTAGTGATATTTATAACTGGAAGATTTAGTCTATTTGTGTTATTTTACCCATAATTCTCCAAGCTTCAGAAGATCTTGAGCCTACAATTGGCGAGTTAATCTCGCTGCATATTTTGTCCCAATTTTTGTTATTTTCTTGCCTATGCAGACGTTTAAATTTTGTTAGCTCTCGTCTGTACTCCTCTTTGTCTCTTTGTAATTTAGTACTTATCCATTTGTGATATGCTTTTTGCTTGTTTTGTCTCTGTTGTTCCAGTTCTTCGCTCCATTCTTCTGTAGAGTGTCTTTTTCCTTTTTCTCTTTCTCCTAGGGCTTCTTTAGCTGCGGCTTTTATGGTTCCTATCGAATGATAATATATGTCCTGTGTTGGCGAGGTTAGAACATTCAAATCAACTTTTTGATCCAGGCGTCGCGTCGGTCGTTGGTATAGATGTTTAATACTGTCTTCCTGCAGCAGTTCTGTTTTATATCTTATACTCTCTACATTTACTGAGTTTTCGGACGTATTTTGACTTTGGTTGATAATCTGTTTGAATGGGATTTTAATTCTTGCTTTTATTAGAAAGTGATCGCTTCCACATTCCTGCGTCTTAACACTTTCACATTTCGGCATACTAATTTACTAGTTTGGGAAAGAATTATATCGTCAATTATTGACCGAAGTTGTCTAGTATCTTGATGCCACGTGAACTTGTGAATATCCTTATGCTCGAAGAATCCAATCATTATTTTCAAAATTGTGTTGTTGACACAGATCTATCAGCCTTTCCCCATTTTCATTGAGAGTCTCTTCTCCGAATTTTCCAACGATTGGGTTGCGGTGTTTTCTACCCGCCCGGCTATTTAAATCTCCCATAAGAATAATTTCTCTTTGATTGCCTGTTGAATTGAGAATATCATGTAAAGTGTCAAAAAACCGGTCTTTTTCAGCCACTACGGTGTCATTGGTTGGAGCATAAGTTCGGATGAGAGTTAATTTATGTCCCCGATGATTAATGTTCGCATTGACGATACGTTCGTTAATTGCTTCCCAATTAGTTATTTCATGTTTCTTTTTTCTTTGTTTCTGTCAGTATGACTATGTCCAACTTCCTTTCTTCAATTTCTATAATTTTTGACATAATATTCAAAATATGTCAAATTCTATAAGACTTAAGTATAGGATATTATAGATAAATATATATCTAGAATTTTCTGAGGAATTAAAAAATGCCTTAATATATAAAGTATTCTATTTAAAATAAGGAAGTTGATACTTGTCTACTAAAATATGAACACACTGTATATATAAAAATATAATATTTTAAAAATGTAAGTAAGTTCACTTTTTTTTTGGTACACCCCGTAGATTCGAAGATAAGGTGTCATCCTTTAATAAACGTGCCACCCTGTACATCATTGAGGTAGGATGGAGTATTACAAAGTCAATTACTAATATTTATAACAGATTTTTTGCCTACATCGCCTTTTTCAGTTTAATAATTTTGCAACATTTAAATCCTTTTTAATTTTATAAGTCTTGAACTTAAATGACTGGGCTAATATGAGAGTAGCGATTACGGCTATTTTGTAATACGAAATTATTATTGATTCTCTATTTTAGATGTTTATAATTTAATTGATTTTCCGAATACTTGTAAAGTGCCAGCTTTCCTTTTGCCCCAAGTTAAGTTTGAAGGTTTAAGTAAGAGTTTTTCTTGACTAAATGGCAGACCACGGCAAAATGGATGGTTGTTCCTTGTAGTCACGTACGAATATATTATGAGGTTTATTCTTGACAAACTGGTGCAGCTCATGTTATTATTTACTATCACTCGCCGTAATGAACAGATATCAAAGTGTCGATCCGGACGACGAAATTGTAATGACCTCTACCGACCGGTGAATGCAGTGCTGGAAGTGAATTGCAGTTGCCTTCTACCGAAAATTAAAAACTAGGATCGTCTGGGTTATCTTTAAAGTAGTTTTTTTGTAGCGATTTGTGGTACCAGCTCCTGAACGTGCGTGCCATTTGGGGACTTTTGTTGTGTTGACGTCGCGGAAATTTTGATTTAACTTTGTATGTTTCCTTAATGAATGGCGGGTCGAATGGCTATATCCTTTTAGCTAGGTCGAGCAATTATTTAAGATGGGCTTTGGTACATCAAAGTCCTGCGTTTTCCTTTCGAAATCGCTTTAGATAAATTATTAGGTATGACAGCTCGTGGCCACGTGACGGGTGACTATACTCTTATTGGCCAGGCGTAGTTTTAGTGGGAATATTGGAAAGAAGCGTCTGCTTCCGGAGAGTTTTGAAGGAAATCACTCTATGTTGACTTGCCGTTTAAAGCAGTGGTCGTGTTGGAAGTTTTTTTGCTTTACCTTGGTTAGTTTTGTTCGTTAGTGCCTGGAACTCGCCCCATAACTGGGATTTGATGCTGTTTTAGGTAGGTGAGTGAATTTGCTTTTTTTGTGTCTCTCTACTACGAATGCCGCCATTTTGGGACGCCGTGAGTGGATTTTAATTGCGTCTTAATTCTTTACAGAAGCCTCTTTGTCCCTCCACGACCTACCTGTGCGTTCCAACGAGCTAGTCGTATAGCAACCCTTTACAAGTAATTTCTTTTTTATTCACTGTTTTCTCTCGATATATATATTTTTTTATTCATGTATGAAATATAAATGCAAGTTACAGGTCACCTCAATTTCTGCAAAATGTGCTGATCAAAGCGCTATATAAGTCATACTAATAGGAAAAGGTAGAAACGGATGTGTAAACGCAGGCATTGTGTGAGGATTAACAATTAATATCCCCAGCATAAAAAATATTTATTTGCAAATATTACTTACGTCTTTTTGGGATCGTATTGAGGATTTTCCGAAGGATCCCTTACTCTGAGATTTTTCCTGATGTCACTGGTGGCATTGGCTGTCCTGCTTTGGGATAGAGCACCGGGTAGCAACATGGCGATTTCTGAAAAGAAGAAACTTTACGTCAACTTATATATTTTTCGATATAAGTATTTCGACAAAATTCTCATTAATACGTAAATATATTCCAAGCGGCCCAGAGCCAAGATAATCTCCTGTGTTTTCGTTTTTGTTTTGACTAAAGATTTTAAATTTTCTTTTCAGAAATAATTGGATGCCGCCTTGCTTGTTTGCGCGAACAAAGCCCTTGAGTAGATTAGTTATTGTCTAGAAACTCATGGAAGATGTATTTTTAATTTATAAGGCGGTTATTAAGTTTGAAAATTTATTATGATTGTAGTTCATAGTGGTAATTTTCAAAATTTAATTATCGACTCGACATGTCCACAACAGTCTAGTAGTTAAAAGTACCTGGCCGAAAATCCCCCGCAAGTTGGGGCGTGCCGATTGCCAAAAAAACACGCCCCTATTGTGTATGAAAAACATAGCGCATCATGTCATGTATTGTGATAAACCGCTCCCTGTTCCGTTTTACAGATGTTAATTCTTCCAGCGTGTGTCACGTAATAAAGATATAAAACGTGACTATCGTTCCATTTTCGTTCCGTTTCCCGCATACGAGCACTCACTTTGTACTTCGTTTATATTCTTAGATTAGGACGTTCTTAGGGCTCTTCTCTGAATAAGCTTAACCTCGTTGCTATAAATTAGGATTTATATTATCATATACTTAGTATGAGTTTCATACCAAGTATGGAAGTGGTTTACAAAATCTGAAAGAGCTTTAAAAAGATAATTTACCATTTATGAAAAATTAAGAGTAATGTATCAAATATTAGCTTAGCATTCGTTAACCGAGTTTCAAGTACTACAAAAACATCAGTGCCGGCAAACCTTCTGAAAAACGAAAATATACGTTTTTGAAAAAATCACCTCAACGCAAGTAGACATAGAGAAGCCTCGATATCTCTTTAAAAATTGAGATGGACTTCATATTGTCTAATAATCGAGAAATATGTAGCGATATATCCACTCTCAACCAAGTCAATTTCTGCAGCGACCACAGAAGGAAAAGAAAAACTATTTATAAAGAATTGAGACGAGGAAGGAACATTGCCAGGAAGAAATAGCGAAGAGATTAGAACCAACAAAAAATCTCAAAAACATAAACAACACCAACTCAATTAGACGATTAAATCGAGAATTTTTTTTTATGGCAGTGGCACACACACTAAAGGTAAATCCTATGGCGCTCGACGAGCGGTGTGTGTGCGAAGATGTTGATTGACACGGTTCTTGAATATTTGTAGGTTGTAATTAGTGGGAAACAGATGTCCTGGAAGTGAGTTCCACAGTGATGCAGTGCGCCAGACAAAGGAGTTCTGGTAAAGCGATGTTCTAGGTGTTTCTAGTTGTACGACGAACTGGTGCGCCCCTGCCGTCTGTCGGGACTGCGTGACAGGAGTTGCCAGGGGCGGGATTATGTGGGCCAAATCCTGGGAACATCTGCCGTGAAAGTATCTGTAAAACAGAGACATCTCGGCCACATGTCTGCGATGTTCCAGACTATCCAGATTCCGGGTCAACTCCGGATCGCCGACGAGACGAACAGCCCTCTTCTGAATGGAATCCAGCAGCTTTAGGGTATTGTTTGGTGCGGCACCCCAGATATGTGAGCAATATTCTAAGCACGGTCTTATTTGCGCTTTGTACAGCAAGAGCAACTGCTGCGGTGTATAGAGTTTTTTGTTGCGAAATAGCGCACCAAGCTTCTGGGAGGCTGATTTTGCGATGTTAGCAACATGGTCATGTCATGACATATTGCTGTTGACCGAGACACCCAGCAGCCCGATTGACGAGGATGAAGGAATGGTCGATCCTGCCATAATGATGTCAGGGCCGGCTGTATTGGCCCTCTTAGTAAACGTTGCGGCTTGGGTCTTTGCTGCATTGAACTGGACCAAATTTCGGTCGCCCCAAGTTTGAACTTTCTCCAGGTCTTGATTAATTGCTGTAATCTGCTCCTGTCTGCGGTGATGAGTCTCAGTCGCTGGTAAGGGTTTTTCTGATCTAAAGTGGGAGACAAGGGTACTGTCATCTGCAAAACTGTAAACAGGATTATTCGTTTCGATCAGCAGGTCATTAATATAGATGAGGAACAGAGTTAGTGAAAGTATTGCGCCCTGAGGCACGCCCGCGTTGATGGTGAATGTGTCCGAGATGTGTCCATCGACTGCAACATGTAGGGATCGGTTCTTAAGGAAACTGGCCAGCCAGCTGCAGAGAGAGGCGGGCAGTCCCAAGGACGGCAGTTTGTTGAGCAGTCCGTCATGCCAAACTCTGTCGAATGCCTTTGAAATATCCAACGCAATCGCTCGAGACTCTCCGTAGTTTTCAATTGCCCTACTCCATATATGAGTGACATAGGCCAATATATCTCCTGTCGATCTCTCTTTGCGAAAGCCGTATTGATTATCGCTGATTATTCTGTTGCTCTCGAGGTACTTGAGTAGTTGCTGGTTGACTACACGTTCCATGACTTTGGAGATTATTGGAAGCAAGGCAATCAGGCGATAGTTTGAGGGCGTGGTTTTCTTGCCTTTTTTTGGAACAGGTTGCACTCGAGCGACTTTCCAAGAGGATGGGTAAATCCCTTTTCAGTAAGAAAGAGAAAAAAGCCTGGAAAAAACAGGTTCGTTGGCGCAGTTCTGTAGCACGATGGCAGGTATTCCGTCCGGTCCTGATGCCTTTTGCGTATCTAGTTCTTTAAGGATTTTGCGAATATCACGATGAGAAAACTTGACTTCTGCCATGGTGGTGTTGATGTTCGGTATAGTGGGGAGAGTCTTGCTTTGGGGCACATCTAAGGTAGAGTGCGATGAAAACATTTTGGCGAGCATGTTTGCTTTTTCTTTGGCTGTAGTCGCCGTGATGCCACGTTCGTCCGTCAAAGGTGGGAGAGACGTTTCTGTAAAGTTGTTACTTACTGTCTTTGCTACCGACCAGAAATTCCTGGAGCCACTGGGGCATTGCAAAAGTTTATTCCTGATCCTTTGATTGTGTTTGTCCTTAGTTTCGTCGATCACAAGCTTGCACTCGTTTCTCGCTTCGATAAAATAATTGCGATTTTCAGCGGTCTGATTTTGCTGCCAGTACTTATAGGCTTGCTGTTTCCTTCCTACAGCTCTTTTGTATCTTTTGTCGAACCAGGGCTTTCCTTTTGATGGTAACTTGATGGAATTTGGGATGTATGCTTCCATTCCGGAGGAGATTACTTGCATGATCTCTTCGCAGCAGTCTGACGAGTCGTCAGTGGCAAAGCAGACGTCGAGCCAAGGAAAATCTAGGTAAAATTGCCTCAGATCGTCCCAGTTTGCAGAATTGTAATGCCAGATTTTGCGAGGCAATGGTGGATCCTTCTGTATGAGTGGCAATTCACAAACCGTTGTAACAAGTTTGTGGTCAGAGGTACCTAATGGCGGACCAACTGTAACCTTGTACTGGTCAGGATTGGTGGTCAGAAAAAGATCCAGGAGGGCGGCGAATTCGCCCCTCTCTGAGATTCGAGTTGGTTCGTCTACAAGTTGAGTAAGCCCGCAGCTGATGGCAAATGCTTCAGCCTCTCTACCTTCGTTGTCCGTCTTGTTGTGATGTTTGAGCCAGTTGGTGTTGTGGGCATTGAAGTCTCCCAGAACGATTATTTCTGAACTGGGGTGATCGACCTGTATTGAGTCAAAGGTGGTAGCTAGTGTTGAGAAAAAGCTTTGGTAGGCTTTATCGCTCGGAGGGCGATAGAGACAACATATAAACTTGGTTAATCCCTTGGCGGTGAACTTGAGCCACATGACGTCAAGGTTGTTCGGTTCGAGTGTTTCCTCTCGGTGACATGAAAGGTCGCTTCGGACAAAAAGGCATATTCCGAACTTATATCTGAATCGGGTATGTAAGTCGTAACCAGGATAGAGGTAGTTCACTGTTGTTGTTGTAGAACATACTTGTGTTTCTGTAAGGGCTAATATGTGTGGTCTATTTGCTTGTAGATGTTGGTGTACCGAATTTATGTTTGTATTTAGGCCTCTTATGTTGCAGAAATCTATTCTAAATTGGTTCGGTATCTTTGCTGTCTGTGAAATGCGGAATGAAGGGCTCCCAGGGCCACCCAGCGCCCGGAGATCCGAATGGCTGGGGAGTTTACCTCCGGAATATTTTGATCCCGGAAGCACCATCATGTCCATATATTCCTACTGTGAAACCCGGGATCACCAGCGCGGAAGCGGAACGTGATTTGGGAAAACCACTTAGCGCTCCCCAATTCTGGTGGGGTGGTCTTTCACCGGACGATGCGAGTAGGCTTATGCATCTACCACCTAGGGCCGCTTCCACTCGAAGCATCGGCCTCAGACTCATTCCTTTGGCGGTCCCTAGTCTGACAGGGGTAACAATGGGGTTTGTTGGATCACTCCCCAGTGATCAGCTCCAGACTTTGTACTGTGGTGTTCTCCAGCCTGGAGGAGGACGATGGGATTTGATGGGCCACATCCCGTGGCAACTCGGAATGGTGGGAGCGTCACTCCCCGTAATCAAACTGCTCTCACCAGTTTGACGTTCCTGCCAGCCAATACAATGCAGCCCCTCTTGTCACAAACTGTCATTGATCGGCTCCAGACTTTGTAGTTTGATGTTCTCCAGCCTGGGGGAGAACGATGGGATTTGATGGGCCATATCCCATGGCAACTCGGAGTGGCGGGGGCGTCACTCCCCGTAATCAAACTCCTCTCACCAGTTTGACGTTCCTGCCAGCCAATACAATGCAGCCCCTCTTGTCACAAACTGTCATTGATCAGCTCCAGACTTTGTACTTTGGTGTTCTCCAGCCTGGGGGAGGACGATGGGATTTGATGTGCCATATCCCATGGCAACTCGGATTGGCGGGGGCGTCACTCCCCGTAATCAAACTCCTCTCACCAGTTTGACGTTCCTGCCAGCCAATACAATGCAGCCCCTCTTTTCACAAACTGTCATTGATCAGCTCCAGACTTTGTACTTTGGTGTTCTCCAGCCTGGGGGAGGACGATGGGATTTGATGTGCCATATCCCATGGCAACTCGGAATGGCGGGGGCGTCACTCCCCGTAATCAAACTCCTCTCACCAGTTTGACGTTCCCGCCAGCCAATACAATGCAGCCCCCTCTTGTCACAAACTGTCATTGATGCCACAGACCAATAAAATATATATAAAAAGGGGAGTACGTCAAGGAGATACAATATCTCTAAAATTATTTACCTTAGCTCTTGAAGATGCTTTCAATTCACTGAAATGGAAACAAAAGGCATAAAAGTCGACGGACGGTATTTAAATAATCTCCAATTTTCTGACGATATCGTACTCATCACAAGCGGATCAAAGGAACTGAGTGAGTTTGGATTAAAAATGAACATCAGCAACTTGCAAATCTCCCTAGATACCCATACAATCGAAAATGTTGAGGATTTCTCGAACAAGTCATCAAACTGGGCAAAGAAACCACCTGGGCTGCCTTTGGAAAGGTCCATCATATTCTCAGAAACATGATTTCTGTATTCTTCCAGTTGCTACATAATATTTTAAAACAAATGGCCTTGACAAATGATGTGCCATCCGCCTTAAAACCACGCAAGGGGCCATGGAGGATGCAATGCCTGGAATCTCGGTAAGAGATAAGATTAGTAAGGCATTTCACAGTTGAAATGGCGATAACAAAACGGGGACCAAGAAAAATGAAAAGGAGCAGAGGAAGACCAGAGAGAAGATAGGGAGACGATATCAAGGAAATAGTTGGAAGAAACTCGTTCCAAAACGCTCAAGACCGATGGAAATGAATGGACGAAAGAAAGCTGAAGAGGGAGAAAAATAAAAAGGACCATTGGTCGGCCGCTAATCAACCACACTTAGCAATTATTTGATAACTGATAATTTACATATAAATTACCTTCCACATAATTTCGTGTGGAATGACGCACATTTTGTTTTATTATATAAATGCCTTGTTCGAATTTATACTCGCATATGTTGAACAAGTTAATTGGTCAACCGCCAATCAGCTACACTTAGCAATGGTTTGATAAATTCATTCATAAGCATAACTTATTTTCTATTTAATATGGTATAGAGTGATAACTTTGGAGACTAAATAATTGAAATAATTGGAAGAGACTGGTTCCAAAAACGCTCATGACCACCAAAAATCAAAAAGACACGCCGTGGCCTATGTTTATGAATGGATGAAAGAAGACTGAAGAAGAAGAATAAGGAAGATCAATGGTCGGCCGCCAATCAACTACAATGATTTGATAAATAGCCTTTTAATTACAAATTATTTTTCATATAATTTCGTATGAAATGATACACATTTTTTTATTCTATAAATAACGAATTTATACTCATTAACAGCGCATAGTTTGATTAAGTTGGTATGGTATGGTATGGTAGAGTAGAGGGGTTGCTCGACAAGATTTGCCCTTCAACACGTTCACCACAATTGATATTTTGTGTTTAGCCTTCTATGCTGCACGAAAATCCCTATTTTCTTCGAGAATCTCAGAATATTTCGAGGGATGAGGTTTTGTAATTCTCCAGGTGCCACAAGGGCATTTTCGAGATGCCTCAACCTTTGGCGAGACAGTGCTTGACATTCGCAGAGTAGGTGCTCTGACGTTTCAGTCATAGGCTGGCCGAATTTGCATTATTCGTCAGTGGTTTTCCCCATTTTCTTGAGGTGGTTCCTCCAGGGGCTATGTCCAGTGATAATGTTTACGACCAGTTTTATCTAATTTTTTTTGTAGCTTGAGAAGTTTTTTCGTGTAGCTAGGCGAGTGAGAAATGTGTCTCTTTCCGCCTGTTTTCCCTTTTCCTGAGTTCATTCATTACGTGCCTTCTAGTGATGCCACAGAATGATTCAAGATCGCAAAAGGCAATCTTCGGCTTCGTTGCTTCGACACTCTCGCGCTCTGGTACCCACATTAGGGTGAGCATGTTTCTGTTTGCCAGTTGATCTGCAGCCATTCGACAATCCCACACCACTAGCCGGGAGTAGATTCTGCTAGATGCTAACACTTTTAAGGCTGCTTGATTATCTTATAGGATATAGATCTTTACACCTCTTAGGCATTTTTTGGTACATTCAGAGATGGCTATATTGATAGCATTTAGTTCTGCTTGAAAGATGGTGGGAGTGTTTCCTAAAGATACAAGGTCCGTAAACTCCGGATCCCACTACTTCTTTCATCTTTGATCCATCTGTGCACCAGCCAAGTGATCCCCTCTCTAGTTGTTTTAGTCTATCCCCTGTAGTATTGTGGTCTTCGATTACCACTTCAAAAGAGCGATCAAAATGGAGTTTTGCTTACATTATATCGGTTGGTTTGGTCATCGCCTCTATCTGGATGTCCTTCAGAATTTCAAGGTGACCAGTCAGGTTTCCTATGCGCGCTGGTCCAGGCCTCCTTGTCTATGCATATGTGCAGCGGAAGGAGGTCAAGTAGCGTTCCCAGAGCTGATGTGGGGTATGTTTGATCAAGTTAATTGGTCGTCCACTAGTCAGCTTCGGTTAGCAGTGCTCTCATAAATTAATTTATAAGCCTAACTTATTTTCTATTTAATATGGTACAGAGTGATTACTTTGGAGTCTAAAGAAATTCAAATTAGTTTCAACTTTAAGTTAAATATAATTTGAATGTAAATAGACTTAAGCAAAATATTAATGTAGTGCCACTTTATCAATACTCTCTTAACTTAGCTGATTGCTGAGTTCTTTAAAAGCATCAGCCATTTGTTGTATATAAGTTTTCGCTATATTTTAAGAATATTGATTGGCCGACGGCCAATCAGCCACAGTTAGCATAAGCATAACTTATTTTTTATTTAATATGGTATTTATATAGTGATTAGTTTGGAAATTTCGGAATAGTTTCAACTTAAAGTTAAATATAATCTAATGTAAATACTAACGTAGAGCCACTTTGTCAATATACTCTTAACTTAAAAACATCAGCCATTTCTTGTATATAACTTCCAACTCTATATTAAGAATGTTAATTGGCAGACCGCCAATCAGCGTAAGCGACCAGTGTAAGTTATGTTTTCGCCTCATTATATTGTAATTGACTATTATAGCAAAACCGCCAACTAATCAAGTAAATTCTGTTTTACGCTTACCGTAACGTAATGAAAATTGGAATTGTTAGATAATACATATTATAAAACAGTTTTAGGATTGACGTCTATAGTAACCCTATTCAATCACTCAATAGACTTAGATAAATTATGCACGATATTTGTTTGTTTTAATAGGAACTGTAAGATTTGGGTTAACTTGAATGAATTTGCAGTTTTCAAATACTTATTATTGTGTCAGAAGTAATTATTAATATTAGTAATGAGTTATTTCAAGTGCACTCTGCCCGAAATAACGCAAATTGCGGTAGTAAGCTCTAATATTCTTTTCTTTAAACAATCGAAAATCCAATATGAAACTGTTTATAAGAATTTCACGAGAATGGCGTATCGTTTGGAAAAAGTACTTTTAAAGTACCAATCGAGCACAAACTAATCCAAGCATTTGGAGAGCTTGCCAAAAAAGTTAAGCTCTCATTACCACAATACAATTGTTGCCGAATATCCTAAGCTTAACCACTTTTTAAAAGTTAGAAGTTATAGATAGTATAGAAGTAAGCTTATTACAAGTTAACTAATAACCTCCTTAATTCGCTTGTTAGGTAATATATTACTTTACATAATTCGGCATGAAATGATGACCATTTTGCTTTATTAGCATTTTCTTAAAGCAAATTAATATTATGCTTAGTATGAATCTGTATTTAACTTGCAAATTCGTAGTTTATTTGTATTACCATGTATCTATTTACTACTTAACAAAATATTTTATATTAATATATCAAAAATCCCTCTAAATGATGAAATGCACTTAATCTCAGATGGGGAAATTTACTTTTAAAATACCAATCCATCACAAAGTAATCCAAGTACTTGGAGCGGTTGCCAAAAAATTTAAGCCGTTGTTAACACAATACAAATATTGCTAAATATCCGAAGCCTAACCAATATAATCGCCACTTTTTGGAAAGTTAGAAGAGGTATAGTATAGAGGTAAGCTTATTGCAAATTAATTCATAACCTCTTTAATTCGCTTGTTAGGTAATATGTTATTTTACATAATTTGGCATAGAATGATACACATTTTGTTTTCTTAACATTTTGTTAGGGAAATTAATATTATGCTTAGTCTTTCTCTGTATTTAATTTACAAATTTGTAATTTATTTGCATTACTTTGTATCTATTTACGGCTTAACAAAATATTTTACATTAATATATTATTATTTCGATTTAGATGCCTTTCGGCATTAGCATTCCCAGAAAATTCACTTAATCCCCGATGCGTTAAGCATCAGAGCGATTAAGCTCTGCTGTAACTCTTTCCGTGTTATAGAGTTCTTTAGGATGGCACTTCTGACGGTTCTGATCTTAGGGTCTTATTATGAATTTCGGAACAATTCCCAACCGTGAGATTAAAAACCTCTACAAGCCCATTCAGAAAACTGCCATGCTTTTGACCGCGAAAGCATGACAGCTTTCTGAATAAGCTTGTAGAGATTTTTAGTCAGCCTGTAATTTCCGATATTTCTTTACAGGCTTTTCGGCATAACTCCAGTTGATGAAATTATTATTGGTACTGTTTCGTCGCGCTTCAACTGCCACTATCTCTTCATTCTGACCTCCAAATACCAAAAATCCCGATATTTGGAAATCTTCTCAGTGTCTTTCGAGGAGATTTTGGGTATTGGGTTAGTTGATATTTTTACAAAGGTTGCAACCTCACGAGAGTGATATCCAGTCTATTATGCATCACCGTCTGCGTAGTTAAGATTGTACAATCCAAATCGGTAGTCACAGTTTTCCAGAATTATTTAAAGCTTATATTTATAATAAGAAACCCGATCCTGAGTGAGAAGAATGTAGGCTAGGTTCTGGCAACAGCAGAGGAAAGTTGACATCCTGTAGTAATGTGAGTAGAGAAAGAATGGGGATTCTGTGTCCTCCGCAGCGAAGGAGGCTGCGCGCAACAGGTATCCGGGACAACTTTCTAGGCAGGCCACTTGTCCGCTTGCAATTTTCAACGCACTATATTAATGGTCCGAAACTTATCAATTTCAAACTGAAAATAATCTGTAACATTTTAGCCAACTGGTCCTTCGTAGCTCCCATTAGCATTAAGCCATCTATATAGAGCAAATATTTCACTTTAGGTTTAGTCTTATAATTTCCATTGATATTAAATCCATATTTGATGAAGCTGAAACTAACCCAGAGCAAGACAAAAACACAGGAATCTCTCTGAAAAATTGATTTTTTGATGTTGATAATGCCGCTCCTCAGAGTGAACTGGCAATTCTGCACGCCAGGTTTCTATGACGTGCCGAGGAAGACGCATTTTGGTTATTATTATTATTATTATTATTATTATTATTATTATTATCATTATCATTATCCACACTAACTCAGTTTTCGCTGGTAACGATTTAGCCTGATTACTAGGCTGGGTAACCTGGTGGAAAAACAATTCACTCAGGCTCCGTTCAGGATTTTGCGAGTTATATGGCATATCTGAAGTATAACTGCCTTCTGCGCGTATCCCATGTTCTGGGATAAACCGAGATTCTGAAGATTTTTAGGAAGATTCTTCGAAGTGATCCCTTTAGCCGAAATTATCAGTGGGATTGTGAAGACTTTAGTCAGCTGCCATACGTTCTTCAGCTCTACTGCAAGGTGTTCGTATTTTGTGATTTTTTTCTGTCTCAGTTCTTTTGACGTTATGAGATAGCGGCACAGCCTCCAGGGGTTCCAGTTTTTTTCTCCTTATCTCTGATAACGATGTCCAGTCTGTTGTAGTTCTATCCGTTATTATAGGCCTGTCCCAATACAGTACCGCTTTATCTGTTGCTGCTTGGGGCTGGTATTGTAATACGGTGGGCATATTTGAAGGAGTCCATTCTTGAGAGACAGCTGTTGGTGGATGATTTTGGCCCCTTGATTGTGACATGAGGTATGCGCTATCTGCGAGTGATCTACAGCCTGCGATGATATGCTCTATAGATTCACCCTCCGCCTCACACTTCCTACACTTGTCCTCTACGTCAAGTCTTAGACAATGTTTTTCATAGTTGCGAGTTCTGATAACTCTGTCCTGGATGACCATGAAGAATCCTTCAGGTTCTGTGTAGAGATAACCGGCGCCGAGCCATGATAGTGAGGTCGGCTTATCGACGTTGTCCGCTTCTAGACTTCTTGGAAACTTACCATGTAAGGCTTGTTCTATCCAGGTGGCTTGATCTTTCTGCCTTGAGCTTATGTCGAACTCGAGATTGCGGTGATTCAGTGGCGTATATCTTCGATCCTCCTGGGCTGCTATTCTCATTAGTCCATCTTCGAAACTTAGCAATTGTTGCTGTAGGTTCTTCTCCTGGGATCCGCACAACTTGTAGATGTTCATCATACCTCGACCGCTGCTTGCTCGGGGAAGGTATAGCCTCTTAATTGATGCATTGGTGTGCAGACATCGGAATTTGGTCATAAGTCGCCGGTATAGTCTGCCGAGTCTATTTAGGTCCGCATCGGACCACTTAAGGATACCAAAGGTGTAGGTTAAGACAGGCACTGCCCAGGTGTTCAGAGCGGTGATCTGATTCTTAGATGAAAGTTAGGTCTTCAGAACCTTGAGTACTCTCTTCTTGTACTTCTCGGAGAACATATTCTTCAGGTGCGTGTGGTGGATATGTTGGTTCTGAGGCATTCCTAAATACTTGTATGCATTTTCGAGATGTAAGTTCTCGATATTCTGGATTATTATTATTATTATTATTATTATTATTATTATTATTATTATTATTATTATTATTATTATTATTATTATTATTACTGCTATTATTATACAGGGTCGTCCATCCAAAACGGGTCACTTTAAATAACTTTTCATATGTTTAGGCGTCTAAAAATCGCTGTCAGCAATAATTACAAGTGGTGCAGGGCCGCCACGGGCAGTACCTCCGAAGTTTAAAAGGGCAGCATATGAAGGAAAATTTATCAGTTATTGATAAATTGAAGTTTTAAATAAAAAAATAAAATATTATTATTTAATTATGTATGCAATGACGACCCTATGAGTTTCCCTGTATAAGAAGTAACAAGACTGGAGTATCATATTGTCAGGGCACGCTTTCCTGAGACTTTAATAATCTCAGACGCGAGGCAAAAGTACGTATCCCTGGTGTCGTCCATCTATTTCTTGGCTTTAAATGATGGGCAGGAAAAGTGCTGTTAACAATATTTGCCAAAGTACCGTGGAAAGCTCCCAGAGGATGAACCTCTCGAAAAACAGAATACCAGCTGAAAGAAGACACAAGTCACGAAATTGTTGAAAGTTATGACCACCATAAACTCTGCCAAACCTCCTACACTCAAAGAAAGGAAAACAATTCATAGGCAGCAGACATTCTCTGTTTGAAGCGATGTGGTCTATGATTGTAGAGTATGATTTTGTCACATGAGTTGAGGTGTGAACATGCATCAAAAGAGTCAAACAAGTTGGACATCCTTAAGACTGGGCCTGTCATCCTTACTTTCAAAATCTATGTTTAGGTCACCAGCAAGTATAATTTTATGATTTAAAATGAATCGAGAAAGGGGAATAGCCAATAAAACACCGAAGCTTAACCGAATGAATAATAAAAAAATCAAAATTATATTCAAAAATCATTATCAAATTTATCAACAGCACAAAATCCTACAAAAGCACACTCATCCACTAGCGCAACAGTGCCACCATGTCCATGACTTGATCTGCTGAATTTTGAAATGACAAAATAGCCTGGGATATGAAGAGGTTCTTCAGGCTTCAACCAATGCTCTGTTATAAAACACTCTAGGACCATAAAAGGTCGTCACATTAATTACGAATAGGAGCATTAATGAAATGCTCGTGTCAGAGTTTTTAGCCTAAAAAATAACTTTGTTTAATCTGGTTACTACTCGAAGTTGTTCCTCGTGGGAGCTTTG
This sequence comes from Pissodes strobi, assembly GCA_016904865.1. NCBI lineage: Eukaryota > Metazoa > Arthropoda > Insecta > Coleoptera > Curculionidae > Pissodes > Pissodes strobi. The sequence goes on from MU190000.1 coordinate 40,939, forward strand.
ACAGTAATATACCAACTGCCATTTCTATGCCACAAAAGGCCTCCTCACAATTATTGGTGTTGTGTTCCAGGTATTTTTAGGATTCGAATTCAAAAGATATTTAAGGTGGCTTCTTTTAGTTGAGAGGGCTTGTATGCTACTTTGGAGAGCAGCGATTCACGGAATATCTTCGACTTATGTCTAAATACAATTTTACCATGAATAATGTAAACAACAAGAACCAATATATCAATACACTGCTAACTTACTAACGGCCAATACGTCAAACACATAAAAATGACTTCAATTAACTCTTAGCAATGTGTTGGTAACTATAATTGACTGGTCACCGATCAGTTAAAGTTGCCATTACTTTGATAAACGAGTTCGTAAGTGTAAATTACTTTCCCCATAATTTGCCGAGTTATGATACACATTTTGTTTTAGAGAAGTTAAGCTAGGAAACTCGGGAAGGTGAAACTTCAATATTAAATCGACATGAAAAATAGGTCAGATAATGAATATACTATACAAGATATAAACAGACAGACGGCTAAATAATAATCAAAATGTCTAAGGAAGTTGGAGACAATATTTGAATTAAAACCGGTAGATTTACCGGTTGTCACACCCAACGAAGTAATAATAGAAAAAGACAGATATACAAAAATGGTGTATATAAGGATGATATAATGACTTATGTTAATTTCGATTAGAATTTTTAGTGTCCTGGATTAAATTCCATTTAAGAATTAACAATTACACGCTAGACAAAAGATTATGTGTTACTTTTGAAACGTCCCGGTTTGATTAAACACAGCGTAATTTTTGTCACGAAAACTATTTGATGTAATTGTGGTAATTTCCCGGAAACTCGTAAAGGCTTAACTGCAATGATGTGTCATAAAAGCCATAAAATATCTTGACGTCTCAAATTGCAGTAATTAGGTTTCCGCTGCAGCAAAACTATTTCAAGCGAAAAACTATGTTCGTTACTTTATCGTGCCAGCCCACGATAAAACTTCCGTGTCAATGATCTAATAAGGTTTTACTGGCTGCTGGAATAAGGATCTAGTGCAATCAGTTTTTAATATTAAGGCTTACATCCTCTGCGACTCGTCTTGTTATTAAAAGGAGAAACCTAATAACTTATATACTTTACTATACTATAGTACGGTAAAATGGTAAACATGCTAGAACAAGAATACACAACATAATCCAAATTAAATATTAGTACACAGCTCTAAGCTGAATTTAGTTTAGTTTGAAATCATTAAAAACAACGGTCCAGCAGACGTAACGCAATCGAATGACGAAATCCGTTTACTTTTAAAAGAATTTAAAAAGCTTTCTAACCCGTGTTACGGTGTCTACTTCCAGTTTTCGAAACTTTCGAGACACTCGGAAGTTTGCACTCCTTCAACTTTAAAATGCACATCGTATGAGATGAGCATGCAAATTTCAGTTTTCAAATGTTTTCAGAACTTTTAAACGTATTCTTCTAGTAGTCGGTAGTTTTGAATATAAATGTCGCGGCATTATAAAGTTAAATTTTGTAGATAGGTAGTTATATGAAATGGAAAATTGCCGTCGTTATCAATAAGTGCATGAACGTAAGAAGTAATAGAAGTCGGGAGGGAAACTAACTGCGGAATAAGCAGTTAATAAAAATGTTTCAATTGCATGGAGCATTTCATAATTCAGAGCTGTAAATGTTATTAAATACAATATTGCGTTTATTGATACTCTCGCTACCTTAGTTCTCGCGCCCTTACTTCCGGAGTACCAACCTGTTCCACAGGTATATCCGTTTAGTGCTCCACTTGACAGAGGAGGTACATATTCTTTTTTGAGAAAATTGATAGCCCCTCTCGCTTGAACACTCCAGGCGAGCGACTCGTTTTCCGTATTTATCATTTCTATTCTGACCTTCAGGTCTCACGATCGCCTGAGTGTGTCGTTGCAGTATTAAGCAAATTAATTTTGGAGTCTGTTTGTCTTATCCATAGAAAATATAGAAATCGAAATCTTGGAAATAGAGGTGAATATAGTAGTAGAAGAGCAAATGACATTATCTTGCCAGTACCTATAAATGTACTAAGTAAAAAAACATTTATATTTGACGGTAAAAATATTTTTAACCATCTTCCAACAGATTTAAAACAAATTGACAATGAAAGGCTGTTTGGAGGAAGGATAAAGAGGTTTCTGGTGGAAAGAGGCTATTATGATGTTAATGACTTTTTAGTGGATAGATTTTAAAATTGTCATGTTTTAATATCTTTATTTAAGTCTTTTTGCTTTTAATGAGTTTAGGGTCATATGCTGGTGTTGAGAAAACTGATCAACTCAATGTTTTAATATTTATTGACTGTTATGTATTATATTTAGTTAAGATAGAATAGTAGCCTTCTCTGTTTTAGTTTGATTTATTTATTTCCAGCTTTGTCCACAAGAAAATTTCTTAGACAATAAAGCGTTCATTGATTGATTGATTGATTGATTGATATAGTCTCAATGAATTCTATGCAGATAGTCTCACTACTTAGTCACATATGCATTTCAGCCTTTGTGACAATCAACACTGTATTTAGTTTTTAGATCTGCTATTAGTATTATTTATATATTGTATTAAGTATTTAGATTATACCATGCTTTGTCAATAAGGATTCTGTATTCTTGGACAATAAAGTACTTTTTGATTAATTGATCGATTGAAGTAGAATCTATATTTTCTAAAATTATCGGCCATATCGTCTATAAACGTTGTATGATGAACTAGTGTGGCGACCTTTTAAGATAACTAACGTTATTTATCATTTACCTAGGGTTCTTCTGTGGGGCAGGATTCCTTCTATGGGATAGAATTCCTTCTGTGAGGCAGAATTTAACGCTGACCTAGCTAATTTCGCCGTCAGTTAGCCGTATCGAGGCCTTTTCTTTGTCAGGGTGACGCGACCACATGGTGGGGACGTACTACGCAGGAAGCGCCAGTGTCTACAACTCGACCAGCATCAAGTAAAATCGATTTTAGTTTATTTAAGTGCCTTAATTACCGTATATTTCTTACCGTTATATATACTTTTGATAAATGGATTTTTAGCTGGGCGACTGTGGGTAGTTTGCCTTAATCACCGTATATACTTTACCGATATATATATCATTTTAATTAATGAATATATAATCAAATGATTGTAGGTCATTTGCCTTAATTATCGTATGTTTCTTATGGTGATATATCATTTTAATTAATGAATATATAATCAAATACTGCCCGTCATTTGCCTTAATTACCGTATATCGCTTATCGTTATGCATCATTTTAATTAAAGATTTTGTAATTAAACAACTGTAGGCCGTTTGACGTCTATCGTTTATATTCTCGTTAATTCGATCTAACTATCTTTCTTATCGAGCTTACCTTTAAAAGAGATACTTAGTTTTATCTTTAGTTGGTTAGAGAATTCATTTATTCATTGAGTTAATTTTTACTGTATTTGGCTGTAAAGCTCATGGCAGTATTTTATTCCACAAAACTGAAATTTACTAATTTAAGTTGTCGCCTTGATATCGGAATCGACTTGAGCTCAATTCGTTTACCTATAGATATTTAACGGCTGTATGTGTACATATTTACCTCACTGGGTATTTTATTGATTTTGTATTATTGAGGACTGTCTATTGGTCTACTGATATTGTCGCTGCCACGGGATTGATTTAAGTTTGGTTAACAAGCATTTCATTTATGTTTGCATATATATACTGTCTATACGTATACAATAAGATTCGAGCAATATTACGATTATAATGCATAGTTTAAGAAGTAGTATTTTATGTTGCTTTGATTTATTATTCTTGTAATATTGGTGAAATATCTTGCAAGAGAATCTTCTTATTAGTTTAAGAGCGTAACCATAATCTCAAATTGATGTGAGATAGCATTAAGCGATATTAACAATATAAACAAGTTGAATTTAAAAAATAGTAGCAGTAACCCTTCTCTTGTAATATTTATCGATTTCATTGCGTCATATCGTAGTATTTCAAATTATCTTTTGCTGCAGTCGGTTGCTGATATCAATTTTCAAAAACTCGAAAATGTAGATTTGCTGATATCCGCTCCTATTGAAAATCTTAAATTAGCATTTTTTGAAAAAGTACTGAAGTTACCCATAAATTTCAAAATTTATAAAATCGTTATCACAAAATGTAATAGAAACTGGCTAAAGCCAAAATAGAAGCAAAAATCTGTCTCCCGATATTTTTTATGATAGAGTTTTTAGTTGTATGGTTACAAAGAATTGACTACATTGATAGATAAAAACTAAGTAGATGATAATTTTAAAAGAAATGTGTGTCATATTAAATGGAATTGTGAAAATTGTGTATAATTCGATTGTAATTGCATTTGTAAAATCATACGAATAATTTTTATCATATTTCCTACTATTAAAATGTTCTGGTAGCCTTACAAACATTTACACCATTTAAGAATTATCAAAAAATATAGATATAATATGCAAAAATTAATCAGGTTCATACAGATCTGTGTCATGTTATCTTTTAAGTAAGTATCCATATATAAGCTGTTACTAGTAGGATACGTGAATAATGGTGAAGTAGGCTCATTTCTGGGTAAGAGGCAATTACCCCCCCCCCCTTCCTTCTCGAACGCGCTCCTGGTTGTCGTCGACTATAAGCCATGTCCGCTTTTGCTCTTAGCTTTGGCTTTTATAATATAAGATACATATTTAACATTTTAAACAAGACTTCTGCAGTTGTTCAAAGCAGTTAACAAAGAGCTGAAGAAAAGAAAAATACTTAATAAAATAAGACTTTTTAATAGGTTCATACATATTGATTATTTAGTATTCACTGATGCATCGAAAACATAATTTGCTTTAATCATTTGATGACGCCAATATCAAGAAAATTAGGAAGGCCAGTGTAACGTTACAAATGTTACTAAATACAGTATTGCGATTTTCTCCTTTTACTGGTCGATTTGTGTTATCTATACTTTCGTTACCTTACTTCTCGCGACATTACTTCCCGTGTTCGAACCTGCTCGATAGGTATATCCATTTAGTGCGCCACTTGACAGATGTGGTATATATTCTTTGTCGAGAGAAATCTCAGGACTTCTCGTCTGGATGCCCCACGCATTCAGACGTGGTTATTTTTGATCATGCGGTCTAATTACCGCGTGGTTTCAAAGTGGAATTAGGCGACAAATATACTACCCAGTTTAGTTTCCGGATTTATCGGCCATATCGTTTAATACCGATATTTGACGACTAGTGTGGTTACCCTTCTTAGGTTTATTACATGTTAGTGTGTCTATCTTAAAGAGTGAAAATTCTTTAGAATTTAATAAGGGATCTTTTGTGAGACCTTCAGTGGAGAGGAGTTACTTTTCGCTACTTTCTGTGGGACAAGAGACTTTCCGCTACCTCTCGTGAGTTCTTTTTGTGAGACAGAATTCCTTCTGTGAGGTAGCATTTCACGCTGACCTAGCTAGCCCGTTGTCTGCTAGCCGTACCGAGGTTTTTTTGTCAAGGTGACACAACCATATAGTGGAGACGTACTTCCAGGAAGTGCCAGAGCTTACAACTCAACTAGAAACAAGCAAACTTGATTTTAATTTATTTAAGTGCCCTAATTACGGTATATTTCTTACCGTTATATATCATTTTAATTAATGAATATATAATCGCATGGCTGAAGGTCATTTGCCTTAATTGCCGTATACACTGTGGGCAAAATTAAATTGGAACCCTCTTTAATGCTTAATAACTTTTTTATTTTCAA